>CABHPQ010165457.1:11877-33213 GCA_902168405.1 Peromyscus aztecus | reverse complement strand
GGGGTGGGGGGGTGGCGGGGGCAAGGTTTTATTTATTTATTTTATATGCATTGGTGTTTTGCCTGCACGTATGCCTGCATGGGGGTGTTGGGTACCCTGCAATTGGAGTTACAGATGGTTGTGAGCTGCCATGTGGGTGCTGGGAATTGAACCCCGATCCTCTGGAAGAGCAACCAGTGCTCTTAACCACTGAGCCATCTCTCCAGCCCCCAACTTAGCAGTTTTGTAGTAAGAACCTTTTTAGGAAAATGACCTTTAGAACTCAAGGTCAATGAGTATTTCACTAGATCAGTTTGAAAGGCCAAAAGAAAAATTCCGGAGTTCCTTTATGATTTGACCCTCGCTTCCTTTCAAAAGCTGAGCGATGGAATGAGGGGATGTCAAAGACTTTAAAGACTTCGGGGTTTTTGAAGTTGGAATGAATGTGATCCGCAGCGTTACAGAACGGCCATGAATCCACGGGGACAAAGAATGGGATGCTACAGCTTTAAAGAGGCCTGTTTAGGTGTCAAGTTAAGAGTGGACTTGTGAGGCTTTGATTGTCAACTGGGCAGAATCTACAATTACCTAAGAGACAAATCTCTGAGCAGACTCACAAGGGAGTTCTTAAATACCTAGTTTCTACAATAATTAAAGTAAGACAATCCACCCTAAATGTGCACAGCACCACTTCATAGGCTGCAGCCCTCGGTTGGATATAAAAGAGAAAGCCAGCTGAAGCCCAGTGTTCGTGACTCATGTTTTCTGTTTCCTGACCATAGACAGGAGGTAAACAACTGCCTCGCATTTCTGCTGCCATGACTCCCCAAGGATGGACTGTAGCCCTCAAATCATAAGCCTGATTCAGCTCTTGCCCCCTTCAGTTGCTTCTGGATGGGTATTTAGTCACAGCAATAAGAAAAATTAACCACTAGGCTGGAGAGATGGCTCAGAAGTTAAGAGCACTGGCTGCTCTTCCAGAGGACTTGGGTTCAATTCCCACTACTCACTTGGCAGCTCACAATTGCCTGTAATTCTAGTTCCAGGGGATTGGACACCCTCACACAAATACATATGCAGGCAAAATGCCCATGCACTTAAAAAAAAATAAATGTTTTTAAAAAGGAAAAAAAATAACTATAGCTACACACCATGCACATACACTCAAATTAATTGCACTAAGGGGCTTATTAATAACAAGTTAAAAAGAAGTTATGAGGTTGGGAGACAGAATAAGGGAGAGCTAGAGGGGGGTAATGGTGTATAGATATGATCGATACACATTGTATCAAACTTTCAAATGTTACTTAAAGATTAAAGCTTTTGTTCTAAATTGATAAAGGAAATACGGACTTCTCTTTTCTATGGACAATATAATACAAATACTGATTTCCATTTATAGATCACTAAATAATTACCAAGTACCTTTTTACAAATACTGCTTCAGAGAAGACCAGCCAGGGCAAAGAAAGCCACCTGAGCTTGCCTTGATATAATGACTTCAGTGGACCATATCTTTGTCTGCAATGCAGTCTCTGAATTACCTGCTACCAGATTCACTGGTGATGCTGATGCTGCTGTCTGGTGGCTGCAGAGCAACCATGCACACAGAGAGAGCTATTTCATCATGAACTCTATGAGAAGTCACTGAGCGGAAGACATCCCCACCCCAAGCATCCTGTGATGAAGGATAACATTCATCTCAAAACAACTCAGTCACGGGACACAGCAGCAGGGCAGGAAGTGGGGCTACTCTTGCAGATGGTTGATTCAGCCCCACACCATCTGTGGAGGAGCTCTAGTCATTAGCCCAGCCAGAAAATGTCTTAGACAGCTGGGATGCTGAGCAGTGGGCCGGTTGATGAAGTCCACCTGACTTGGAAATGAAGGGTCCGGGTCCCTACACACAAAGCAATCACCTGACTAAACATGAACAAGGCATGTTTCTTATTGAGTCAGCTCCTCTCCTTCAAGTGAGAGGCTTGAACTAGAGTCTCTCTTTAGGGAAGGAACTCTTCCCTAGTAAGAATTTGGCTTTTTTTTTCCCCCACTGTATTCTATGTAAACAGCTGAAAACACCTGCAGTTCTCTAGGTAGAGATCCCAGCTATTTCCTCAATGAAGAGTCTAGTACTCAGGTGAAGACTTTCAGCCCCAGCATCTCTGCCATGTCATCTCTGCTGCACTTCACTGTGCCAACCAAGAATGGGTCCACGAGTGTTTAACTGGGCGTGGGCTGTCTTCCTGCCCTGCTCCTGAGTTTTGAAGTTCTCGGTAATACTGGAAGACAGATCTCAAATTTACAGTTTTTCGCTGGGCCACATGAGTTATGTAGCTGATTCTACCTGGACTTTATGGTTCTTGACAACCAAGTCTTATAGTGGAAGGTATTGCAAAGAGCAGAGGTCTTCCTCTTTCAGGGTGCAAAGTTTTGTCCCTCATGATGGTGTGGGTAATCAATTTGAACACCTGTAGGTCAACGACCAGGGCTGGTATTCATGGGAAAAGGAAAGGCAAACTCATGACCCAGGGAGAACTAGGAACCAGCCCCTGGCCTACTGGCATCTACTTTGACATGCTGGAGAAAAATTCTTTGTTACTAATTCAAGAAGACAGTTTCCTATATATTCAGAGAGGGGTGTGCACATTGAAAAGTCAACTTCTTGAAAAGGTTGGGTTTCTCTAGGACCCTGGGATAGTAATGACAATATTCAAAAAGAGATTGGAAAGGAAGATGAATACCTCATCCAAATGATCATAATAAACATAACCCCAAGCCCTACTAGAGTTCTTCTAGGGTAGATGAGCAGGGAGTCCCAGGCCTGTGTCTCACACCTGACACAGCTCTGTCTGAGCTGCTAAGTATCAAGACAGCTCAGCGTGCTCACTCTGAGAACAGCCAGATGCAGCAGTCCATGCTTCTTGGGAATCTCTAGCAAGCTTCTTGCAACTTAATCCACTTGAGGTGACCCCATGAGAGCAGGGGAGGTACCAAAGAGAATCTGGGATGTGGGTGCCATTAGGATGTGGGTGCCATTAGTAGAAAGGGTGGAGCCTTGACTGACACTCACTGTGTGTGTGGGTGTGTGGGTGTGTGAGTGTGTGTGTGAGTGTGTGTGTGTGTGTGTGTGTGTGTGTGTATGGTTCAGTGCCAAGCAGTTCTGAGTTCTGATCCTGGCTCCACTTCACCCACAGCCACGTGATCAGGGATAACCGACTTCTGTTCTCAAAGTAGACTTAGTGGTCTCTCTTCCTCAAATTGCCATGTGAGGGGACTGGAATCCTGAGAGGAACTATAGGTGTTTATTTCTCACTCATATAGATAACTGTTCTTTTGAAAATTTACTATTCGTGGAGATTTTGTAATTTCCCAAGGACCTATACCTGTGCATATCTTGTGTGTGTGTGTGTGTGTGTGTGTGTGTGTGTGTGTGTGTGATGCAGGACTCTTCTAAGCTCCCTGGTCCAGTTCACATTTGTGACTGAGGCCGTGCAGTGGACAGAGATCTCCATAGTTTGTGGCAAACACCTGAAGAGTTCATGAGAGAGAAAAAGGTGGAGGGGGCTCTGTTCCATCTCTCCATCCTAGTTCTTAGCTTCTGGCAAACATCTAAAGACGCATGGGGGAGGGGTCCCCCACACACACACCCCATCTCTCCAGCCTGGATTCTGTTCTCGAATGCTCACCCTGCTGTCAGCCAGGAGTGAGTGGGCCTGGATCACAGTGTTCAGTACCTCTCACAGGTCCAATCTGGGCTCCGTCTAGACAGACAGCTGGAGACTGGCAGCGGGGGGGATATCAAACACTCCGGGATGGAGGGCTGGCTGTGACAGAAATGTTCTCTTCTAGCCTCGCTGG
This sequence comes from Peromyscus aztecus, assembly GCA_902168405.1. Taxonomy (NCBI): domain Eukaryota; kingdom Metazoa; phylum Chordata; class Mammalia; order Rodentia; family Cricetidae; genus Peromyscus; species Peromyscus aztecus. The sequence continues at coordinate 29,376 of CABHPQ010165457.1, read as the reverse complement.
CTCCGGTCTCCCGGAAGACTGTCAGGAATAGCTGCGGGCTGGGGCTCCTTTAAGACTCTGGGATCCAGCTCTACCGTCCAGGAGAGATTTCTGGATACAGGTAATGTCTGTGTCCATAGCAGGAGGTCAGACAGCCGTGATGACACACGTCACGCAGGTGTCCAGGGTTGGGCTCCGTCCTTCTTAGCGTCTCATCTTCCAATCACCAATTCACTCCTGTGTCAGGCATGGGGGATCTCTGGAATTCAGTTCCTGCTGGATTCGGGCCTGTGTGCCGTCTCAGCGGGTACCAGTCAAATCCTTTATGACCTGGCCCCTTCTTGCCTGCTGGTGTTATCTTCTCCTCTGTTCTGCTCTTTGTGTTTTGAATGGTGGCAGCACCCCATGCCACGTCCCTTCTGTCGTGGCATCCCCCCCACACCTGTCATCAGGTGAACAGAATCCTCCTGCTCTACCCCATCCTACCCCACACCTACCCCCTGAGGCTACACCCATCTCTGCACTATTATAGCCTCCTCAGTACACCACAGTGGTGGTGTTCAAACTCCACCCCTTTCAGTTCTCCGTTGGTTTGCAGACATGCGCCATCCTTATCATCTCGTGCCAAATGCATAGCTAAAGTTCAATGTATACATTTAATAGAAAACAAAACTTGACCATGCAGGCTTCTGTGGTTTGGGCTGAACCTCTGCCCTCACCACTCAGGCTCCAGGGAAAAGCCACGCTCGTCTGCCCGCAACACCAGCCTAATTGTGTCTCTGCATGCTTAGAACATTTTAGTCACTTGTCATACTTCTTAGGACAGAGTTCCCAATCCACAACAAGCCTGAAAAATCCTACTGGACTTGACCTTGCCACTACACTCAGAACACCCTTAGCCGATATTCTTCTCTTCAGAAGCAAAGCAAGCCACACCAAAGTTAATGGCTTAATTAATATTGTTGATGGTATGATTAGTATTTTACACCACTGGTGTCTAGATTTATAAACATATCTGTGCTCAGCTGTGGGTCAGGAAGCAGTTCTAATGACCTTGCAGGACTCAAGCGACAGAAGCTGGGATGCGGGCTCGGATGTCCTCCGAGAGATAACCCGGTCCTTCTCAATGCGGTCAAGCACTCTGCAGTGGAAAGCTCGCCTTTCTCTTTAGAGTAGCAGCAGTTTCAAAGAAACAACACAGAACGTTCTGACTGTTGAGTCTGGAACTCATCATTGGCAAAACGATTGGCGATACTTCCCTCCACTCTACTGGCCACAGGGATTCTGCTGCTGTGATAAAGCATTCTGATCAAAAACAAATCAAGGGATAGGAATGGTTTGTTGGATCCAAAGTCCAGGTTCCAGTTCATCACGGAGGAGACGTTGAAGCAGGAACTCAAAGAGGCTAGTCAAATGATATCACTATCAAGGGTGGAGAAAAAAGAATGCACCCTTCTGTATGAGTTCTAACTTGCTCTAGTTCTCTCGTTTTACATAATCCAAGAACTCCTTCCTAAGGAATAGAGCCACCCACAATGGGTTGACCCTACTAAATCCTTAACCAACAATCCAAAGCTAACTAGGACCACATTCGCTTCTCTTTTTAGATTTCTTTAGCACCCTTTACTTTTCTTCCAAATGTTCCTCATGAGTTGATTGCTTCATGTCTTCCTTCACAGGCAGTAGTAAACATCACAAAGCCCACACACGTCTAACTTGCTCATCACTGCATCCTTTGCAGATGCAGAACCAACTGAGGTCCATCACATTAAAGGAACTCAACAGATGTTCACAAAGAAATGGCTTTGAATCTTACCTAAGACTTGCTGCCCGTTAGTGCTCTTCAGGAGTACTTGTTTTTTGCATAGTTTTGGACCAGCAAGGGTTCACTGTTACTTTCTAGGCACAGGGGAGGTATAACTAGACACATGTTGCCATTGGTAAGATGGTCTGTGTAAGCTGGTAAGATGTAAGCTTCCAAAAGGAGTCTGAGAGCAACCATAAAGAGATAGTGGACTGTTCCCTATGAGAAGATTCCAAGATATGAGGACTTGTGGGATGTCTAGGTATATGGGTATGCACACATTCATGTGCAGGTGCCCATGGAGGCCAGGAGAAGGGTCCTCTGAAGCTGGAGTTACAGGCAGTGTGAGCTGACCAATGTGAAATGTAGGTGCTGAGAAATGAACTCTGGTCTCCGCAAAAGCTCTTAACCACTGAGCATCTCCCCACCCTGGAAAGTTTATCCTTAACTAAGAAGAAAGTCCAACTGATGGACAAGTATTTATATAAGCAAAGCATCAACAGAGCAGTGAAGTGAAGGGTGTAGGCACAGATGGGACAGCAGTGACCTAAGACCCTGGGAAGGATGATTTGACCAAATACACAGTTGATATCAGAAGTTGGAGGGGTGGAGCAGGCAGAGGCAAATGCAGAAACCACAACAGGAGGAGTCTGGGATGAGGGCCTCTTTTCTACCTGGTGGGTAGGGGGTGGGTGGGTGCCTTGCAGATAAACCAGGGGGAGGCTCCAAGGAATACCTACAAGTGAGTAAGGCAGCCAGGAAATCCACATTTGACACATCTCATCAAAGGCAGTAGACTGTCTCCTAGGCCCCCGTCTCCTTCTCAGCTGATCGCTACTCTGTTCAGAGTCCTCTGTGAGTGAGGGGGAAAGGATGTGTGCCCTCATTACATTGTTCAGGGACAGTTGGCATCTAACAGCCATGACTGTCTTTACAGGGGACATACTGGTTGGTATGTTCAGGAGGAGGCTTGGGGGAACCGCTATTCTCAGAGGCTCCATGTGAGATCTGCTTCCTCTTAGAAACAATGAAATAAAGTTGCAAACCACTGCAGACTCCAACCACAGTCTGTACATCTAGGAGGCAGAGGGCTGTCAACATCTGCACCCGACACCTGGCTCTACCCATCCTGAGGCGGGTAGGGATGCTTTCAATTCTCGCTCTTCAGTTACGAAGAGAAATATTTGTTTTCCTATCAGGCTCGCTCAGCTGGAATAATTTTTCGTGTGTCCCTCCTCTTTCCAGGCTCTTTCATCTCCCAAAATAGCCACATTAATGATGAATTCTTCCCCAGTGTTTGCTGCAATAAGTTTACATCTCATTGGGTTCTCATTACCTGAGCAGAAGCTGACTCATATGGGGGTCACATGTCACTCTTCCGGGCCTCATCTCCGGGAAGGATGCTCCTTCCTCCTTGCATCCCAGCCACCCTCCTCCTGCTCCTCTGACCCCACAGCTGCCTATTCCTTCATGACTCCAGAGCCACAACCAGCACCGGGCTCAGTGATGCTAACCTCCTTGATCAGATATGGAAGAGGAAGGTGCAGCCACAGTCAGAGTCAGCTACCTTTGTGGCTTGAATGTAGGAAGAGGACACAATTCACTTGCCAGTCTCCATAATCCTCATCTGAAAGAAAGCATTTTAACAGCTGGTGTCTGAGTTATGTACAGGACATAGGAGCTGTCCTAAGATGTCACGAAAGGCATAATGCTAGCAGACAGCATGTCACCACACAATTTTTCCAGGAAAAAAAAAATGGGACAAAATGATCATTTCACCAAATTTTACGATCAAGTAGAACTCCTGTCCAATCTAAGTGACAAGGTGGCCTGAGGCCCTGGAGTCAGGACACAACCTTTGTTCACATCTGGCCTCCATCACTTCTTAGCTACATACTTGGCCAGGAGTTTCACCTTTTCCAGCCTCAGTTTTTTTCACTCGGAAAATGGGCGTGATATTATCGAGCATACTAAATCAGTGTCAGGAGGAAATGACATCATGCACATAAAACATCTAGCCTGGAGTCTGCTCAATAAAGCTTAATTAAATGTTGCTGTTAAGTAGAGCTGGAGAACGAAGGAGGAGGGAATGAACGGCCCCCAAGCATGCCTGCTGCAGATGGTGCCAGAGGTTGGAAATGGACCCGCCTCGAGAACTTCTGAAATCAGACATTTAGTATCCGGGGCGATGAAGCAATTCAATGCTTGAGTTCATTTGTGCCCGAGGAAGAAGAGAACAATAAAACTCAAGATGATGAGAGAATTAATGATAAGTCCTGAAGGAAGAAGAGGGATCAGCTCACCGTGAAGTCTGCAGTGCATTCTGGGAAGCAAGATTCCTCAGGCTGGGATTTTAAGGACTTTATGGCTGTAGATGAGCTGGTGCTGGAACAGCCTAGCTAAGATACTTAGCGAAATGGATTAACAACATGTCTTGATCTTAAGCTTGGAAGAGTGTATGTGGAATAAGAAGACATTTGCTGGGAAACAGGAGGCCTGGATTCTAAATCATCGCACCGCCTTAAAAATAGCCCTTTCCTCCAGGGTCTCATTTGCCTCCACTTCAAATGGCAAGGTTGAAACCTGTGTCCTCAAAGTCCCTTCCAGTACGACATTCTACAGGCCTTCCTGCGTCATCCCACTGAACTGACCATGCAGGGAACTCTCCTGAGTATTAGTGGCCCAGCAGGCATCCCTTCGGGAAGGAAACACACTGAGAGGGCCACAGGGGACAGGCCTGCAAGGGTGCGGGACTGTCCTGGGCAGGAAAGCTGAAGAACTGAGAGGTGGCCCCAGCCCAGAGGCCTAGGCAAAACCGAAAAGACATACGCTAAGCAACAGTTAGCCGCAAGGAAACCTGTAGAAGGCGTTTTGCCAGGGCTCTGGGTAGATGAGTCTGTATCTCTGGAATATACTTAATCTCTCAAACCTGCGGGTCCGAAGGGCTTTTAAATACCAAATGCATTTGAAAAAGAGCCTCTGAAGAATAGAAGTCTGGTTCATTTTACAACAGGAGTCGAATGTCTTACAGACCTGTTTTCACATTTGGTCATCACGTAGTATCTGCGGGGTGCTAGGCTGCAGATTCTGAAACAAAGGAAGAGGAGGCCACCCTGAAACAGAGGCTGCTGGCAGCTTAGATGGGCTTCAAGCACAGACATGGGTGCAGAGGGCGTTCTAGTGTCTCCTAACGTCAGCATATCCTGTAAAGAGGCCATATTGAATACAGCACTGAACTTAAATCCTTTCTCCATGCATGCACACACACATGCAGGCACATGTGCTCATGTGTCTATATGTGAGTGTATGTGCAGCCAGAGGCTCTTCTGTGTCCCACCCAGTCCCACAGCCACTTAAAAAGTAATCACTCAGAGGCTTAATATTACTTACAAATGCTTGGCCTATTGCTCAGGCTTATTACTAACTAGCTCTTACAACTTAAATTAACCTATTTTTATTAAGCTATGTAACCACATGGCCGTGACATTACCAGTCTGCTGGCATCTTGCCCCTTGGGCAGCTGGATGGTGTCTGTGGGACTCTGCCCTTCTTTCTCCCCGTATTCAGTTTGGCTTTTCTGCCTAGCTATATTCTGCCTTGCCATAGGCCAAAGCAGCTTTATTCATCAACCAATAAAAGCAACATATATTCACAGCATACAGAAAGACATCCCACACGCATGCGCGTGTATTACTCAAAGAGTCCGGAGGTATCATGCCCCTAGAGCTGGAGTTACAGAGAGCATTGTAAGCTGGACATGTGACTGCTGGGATCAAACTGCTATCCTACACAAGATCAGTACAAGCTCTTCACCACTGAGACCTGTCTCTCCAGTCCTGATTTATTTTGTTGAGACAATGTAGCCCAGTGTGGCTTCAGACTCACAGTCCTTCTGTTTCAGCCTCCCTAGTGCTAAGATTACAGCCACATGATGCTACCTTCATTGATCCCAGAGCAGAACAGATGTTTTCTATCTTCCTCTGTATAATCCAGTTGAGTGATGAGCTCTTAAGTAAAAACTTAATAACCCCGGGCACAAGGCATATCCTTTCTATCAATAGCCTTGATTACACCCGCTAAAACATAAAAACTATGATCAAAAGAACATTTGCTAAATTAATGAATTACTTTCCCACCATGTATCAGACCCTGTAGTAGACATAAGTGGAAGAGGTGTTTTAAAACAAAGTGTCCTCCCAAAAGTTATCAGTCATGTTGGGGGAATAAAGTAGGTCAAGCAGACAAACATATGGGTAAGGTATCTATCGCATAGAGTGAATTAGATCTTCACAAGGTGGCTGGGTGTAGGAACTGGGGACTGGGGAAGAATGGAAAGGTGACCTAGTTCTGATCGGTCCACAGTGGGAAAGCTTGGGAAGCTAAAGTAGAATATTTGGCTTTGGATGATTTCCCATGGCATGAAACAAAGAAGTCATCTTAGAAGGAGAAGCCATGGATGACTGGGGAAGGCCATGAGAACTTCAGGATGGATGGATACTGCTGGTACAGGGGAACCATGAGCTATTCTACAGAAGCTTGCCTATCTAAAGGGCTGAGAAGAAAAAAAACAAAAACAAAAAAAACAATACAGATATAGACACTGGATCAAAAGTAGGTAGGTAGTCTTTAAAGGCACAGATGCATGGATAATGTTTGAGAATCATCCCACTCAAGTGATTGGATAGCACATCCATTATTTAGCATCTGTGAACTGGGATGGGTTCTCAAGTTTTAGTTTTCTTACTATGAAATGGAGCCTTGTCCTTGCAAACCTATTCCAGAAGGTACGGGGGTGGAGGGGGGGAGGGTCAGATGAGCTGTCCATTGTTGACAACACTACTTGGCACATTGCAGAAGTGACTTTGGGGCAGTGGTGGTGGTGAAAGCCAGAGCTGTCATGACTGCTTTGGAAAGAGGACAAGCATTCTAGCACGGTGTGAATAATTAAGTGGAAAGAAGATGTCAGACGTGCAGCCCGGGAAGTCCCATCCTAGCTGCATGGTTAATCTTTTAAACTAGTAGAGTAAATTGTCACTTTCTAGACTTGCTAAGGAACTCCTTGAGTTCTCAACTTGAATTCTCAATGCGGCTGCCCTGGGAAAAGATCTGTGAGCCCTTTGATGCCAAGCCTGCCTTACATAGGGTGATTTTGATCACACCCTACCAAGTAGAGCAGCGTCCCCGGTGGGAAGACCCGAGCAACAATGGCCTTAAAGCTTCTCAGGAAATGAGGATGTGTAACCGAGGAAACCAGAAGGAAAGGACTGAGGGGGAAGCTCACGAAAGCAGTAGAGAAAGAATATGAATTATATTCAATGCTCGCACAATATCTACTAACTATGACCTCTATTGTAGGGAAGCCTTGGCTCTGAAGACCCTGTTTCTAGATGCATCATCCTAAGCCCTGGGAAACGCTATTAAAGACTAACAGCTGTGATGGTTAATCTATGTGTCTACTTGGTTACTAAGCCGTGGCCAGGTATTTGGTCAAATATCGCCTGGATATTTCTGTGGTGGTGTTTTTAGGTGAGGTTCACACAGCAATCAATGAACTTTAGCTATAGCTGATCTGTTACCATCATGTACCTGAGTCTTAGTCAATGGAAAGCCTTGACCTTCCCTCAAGATCACGGACTTCTGCCCCTCACTGACTTGCAGAGTCAAGATACAACATTAGGCCTCCAGCCTGCTGGGCTGCCGCAAATGTGGGTCCTTCCAAGCTCCACAATCATGATACCCAATTGCTTAAAATGCTTCAGTCTCCTCATTCACATTCAGAGAGAGAGAGAGAGGGGGGGGGAGAGAGAGGGAGAGGGAGAGGGAGAGAGAGAGAGAGAGAAAGAGAGAGAGAGAAAGAAAGAAAGAGAGGTAGAGGGAGAGAGAGAGGGAGGTGAATGATTTTGATCAGTGATGAAGGTTCTTGCCATTTTGAATTGGGACCCAGACACTGGCATTTTTAGAAATCCCCACTGAACATGTAGAACAGTGAAGACTTCTTGTCTAGGGTAAATGGAAGAAAAGGAACTTACTGCTTAGCCTGGTGACCTGCATTCAATGTGAGGAAACTGTTGATGGAAGGAGAGAACTGACTTCCACAAGTTGACCTCTGACTTCCATGCGTATACTATAACATATGTGTGCTCCCCCAGCACACACACAAATAAATAAAAATAATAAAAATAAGCACTGGTCTAAGTACTCCTGAATAGCATCCCTCTGCAAACTGACTTCATAATGTTTCCGTGTAAACACACTTGCAATGAAAATCCCATTGTAATCGCCCTTTCCTTCCGGAATAGTCTGAACCATTGCCTCCTGAAATTAGTACCCTAGAGCCCTCATACCCAATGTATGTTTGGAGACAGAGCCTTGAAGGACTAACTAGTAGTAAATGAGGTTAAAGGTGGGCCCTAGGCTAGCATTTCTAGTACCCTTTAAAGAAGAGAGACTCTTGGGACGGGAGTAAGGAGAGGGCGATTGAGAACTCAAAGAGACAGAGAGTTTAGGAGGACCCAAACCTGACAATGTCTTGAGCTGGGGCTTTAGCCTCTAAATACGAGACGAATCCCCCCTCTGTGTGGGAACTAGGCCGGAGCATCAGCCTCCTTTGTCTGTGGTGTTTTTTTCTACTCATGCATTGCGCTTCTCATCTGAGTGACATTTGCAGGTTCGCTCAGGCCAACCAGTAACCTAGTGCTCCCACAAACCTGCTCAGACCGCATCTATCCTAGCCACGTGGCTCTCTCTCTCATCCTCTCCCTCCACATTGAGTGACACCAGGGTAGGTTTCAGGATGGTGGGGAACGGGGAAGGCCTGGGTATTGGCCACATTGATGAAGCACAGCCAATCTCCCTGACATTGGCAGCGGACGCTCCGGAATGGTGAAAGGTGGCTATGGCAAGTGAGCGCCAGTTCATCTGGTTACTATAGTCACCCTGGCCATGTGCCACAACTGCAGACTCCAGGAGCCTCTGGGCAGGGCAGCCTTGGTATGATGCCACACCTCTGTGCTAGGACTGGGAAACTGTCTCTGGGTTTCCCTGAGCGATTAGCAACATCTTCGTGACTTTGGAGGGCAGAGCTCTTTATTCATCCACTCAGGGCACTTGGTTTCAGGACAATGGGGATGATAAGAAGAGCATGGACTCTGTACCTAACACTGACTTCCCATCAAATGTTGCTGCTCTCCTCGGGAAAGAGTTTTAAGAGCTTAGGGACACTTCCCTGAGCTTTAGTCTGTACACACACAAAATGGGAATGAAACCAGGAAGGACTGCTGAAGGATTATTGAAGATCCACTATCATCACGTGATGTTGAGCACATTTTAATTAAGAATCCCCTCTTCTCACGGTGTCCTGAACCTACACACATTAAGGTAATTTATTTGAAATGTTGGCCTGATGTGGAACACTTGCGTGTGTTGAGAGACTGCTAGTGCGCCTGAGCAGAAATCTCTGAATCACTTAAGGCAACTCATTTCACTTCCTGGGAAAGCCATTTGCCACAATTGTGCAATCAGCTGTTTGTTCTCAGGTTGGAACAGGATGCCAGCCCTCCTGAGCCCAGTTCATCATGACTTCTAGAGCCATTGGGTCAGACAGAGATCAAGTAACAGTGACTTTTCTGGAAGGCAGAATCCCACTGCTGGTTTCATTTCTTTTCCTGTTTGTTCGTGGGACTCTCAGTTCTACATTGCCTCAGTCTTCTCCACCATTCTAAAGAGGATCCATTAAATTGCTCCCCCCACACACACCTTTTTTTTTTTTCTGGTAAGACAGTGTCTTAGTTATTTTCCAGGTTATTGTGATATAAATATTCTCAACAAAAGGATCTTAAAGAAGGAAGGGTTTATTGGGTTCACAGCTCCACGGTACAGTCCATCATGTTGGGGAAGTCAGGGCAGCTACAGTGCGAAAAGCTAGTCACATCCTGTCCATAGTCAGGAAGCAGAGAGAGACAAATTCCTGTCCAGCTTGCTTTCAAACATAGGGCATGCAGCAGAGGACCCCAGTTCAGGGAATGGTGTCACTCAATTTGTGTCTTGGTTTTAATTTGAGACAGGCTCTCTCTATGTATTCCTGGCAGGCCTCGAACTCACAGAGATCCTCTTGCCTCTGCTGCCAGAATGCTGAGATTAAAGATGTGCTCCACCATGCCCTTGTGGATGCCATCCACTTTTACAGTGAGTTTTCCTACTTCTATTAACCTAACCAAGCTAACGCTTGGATGCTGTAGATCCTGTCAAGTTGCTATTAATAACCATCACAGACATGTCCATTATAGCTTTCTTTAGTCCCAACCATTAAAATTTACCTTAGTGGGGTGAATGTTTCCAAACACCAGGGAGCCATGTTTCCTTATCATCATAGGTTGGCAGTCTATAGAAAACAAATTCTCTGTTTTGAATGAATGTAGTTAAAAAAGAGTTTACCATGGAGTATGTGAAGACGTTACATTGAGCTGAACATCGTGGATTTGCGCTCAGAAGGTGTCTTTCCATATTTTAGTACTTACCTACAGCATAAATCAGTGGAGAAGCCCAAGAGACTCCCAAGCTCCGTGCTCAGCATTCTCCATAACTCTTGTGGCTCACTTCTTGCCATACAGGAGGAGCTTTCTTCTTGCAACCTGAGTGCTCCTGGACAAGCATTCCTTTACTTAGGATGTGCTTCTCCAAGTTTCTAGAGCACTTCCCTTCATCTATCAGAACCTACTAATAACCCATCTCTCCAAAAGTGTCTGTCTCCACTGTCCTCCCCGGTCAGCTCTTTATCTCATGCTTATCTGTCAGCATCGTATGTGCCTCACCAAAGGGCAAGTGGGGCTCTTGGCAATGCACTGTTATTTCTGAAGTTGCTATGGCAAACAGTCCTGGGGTGAAAGAGGCAAGAGATGGAGCCAGGGCCTGCTGCTAAGTCAAAACACAATGACACATTTGCACCGAGCAGAACAAACTGAATTCCATTAGATGACTAGGTCCTCCCAGCTAAGGCCAAGAGGAAGATCTGGGAGTGGGGAGCAGGGCAATCCGAACACTTCCCTCTTTCCAAGAATTGACTAATTCTCCTCAGGACCAGGCAGGATGCTCAGGAACAGTCCCCCTCTGCTGCCGCCCCTCACTGCTGACTCACCCGACTCACAGCCTGCTCCAGTACCACCCCCACAAGAAAAAAAAAAACGCCCAATGTTTTGGCTGGAACTCAACAGCCAGGAATCTCGCCACCTGCCACAATTTTTTTTTCTTCCTAAAGACTGTGATTAATTTAACAATAGTTCTTGTTTTGTTTTTGGAGTTTTTTTTTTTTCTTCTTTTTTCTTTTCAGACCATCAGGGTGGGATGAGACTGGCATTAGCAGAAGGAAGCAGGGCCCTTGCCTGTAGCTGACAACACATCTCCTGTTCTCACGCACAACAGTGTCTCCAAGTGCTCAGAGACAGATAGGCCAAGAGTCCAGTGTTTGCAAATTTCTCTCTTGGCTCAGAGCAACAGCTGGAAGCCCTGGAACATGTCTCATGGCTAAGGCTGGCAGGTATCTCCCTAGGAGATGCTGAGTTCTCTGTTTCATTTGGCCTAGCTGCTAGGGTACTGGGTGGAGGGGAATTTGCTAGGGATGGAAGGTTCTTTGTGACTAGGCAAAGTCCATGGAAAGACCACTTAAATATTCTGGTTTCATAGAAACCAAATTATCTTGCCCAAGGATGTGTTCCCTTACCCACCCACCCCCCAATATTAAAACTCCTGAATGTCATGGGAAATTCAACCAATGTATTTCTAGCTCATTTATCCATAAAGGACTCAATTAGCATCCTGTAAGAAAAATTCAATTTTAGGAAAATATGCTGAGCCTTTGCCCTGAGTCAGGATTTCAGGATCCTTCTACTTCCCCTTACAAGGGAGTCAGGAGGAAGGTCAGATTCCAAACCCTCAGCCCAGAAAAATTCCAGCAAGGAAATTTTCTAAACGTCTCATCTTTCCTGACATCTATATTTGCAAATGTAAATTGAAGCCACACCATCACCCAGGCTAGAGACCCAAAAGCATATTTAAGTGGAGATGCTGCTGGTGGTGACATGCTCAGCATCAACATCTGTGTTTGTGTCTTCCTGACCAGGAACTATTATTTCACTGGTAACTTTAGTCTTCTTAAAAAAAAAAAAATGACATTTTTCTTTAACTATGGGTGGATTATGTTGTGGATTTATTTGTTGTTGTTATTGCTTGTTCTTTGTTTTGTAGACAGGGTCCCATATAGGCCAAGATGGCCACAGACTTGCTCTGTAGCTGAGGGTGGACTTCAATTTCTGATGCTCCTCTTTCTACCCTATGAACGGTAGCATCACAGGCAGGTACCACCCCTCCTGTTTACAAAGTGCTTGATATCAAACCAAGAGTTGAATGCATGCTAGGCAAGACTTTACAAGCTGTGGTGGTTTGTATGAAAATGGCACCCACAGGTTTGTATGTTTGAATACTTGGTCCCCAGTTGGTGGAACTGTTTGGGAAGGATTAGGAGGTGTGGCCTTGTTGGAGGAGGTGTGTCATGGGTGTGGGTTTTGAGGTTTCAAAAGACCAGCCCAGCCATGTCCCATTTCCAGCTCCTCGGCCCCCATCTACCTCTCTGCTTCATGCTTGTGGATCAGATCCACAAGCGGTGGCAGTTCTCAGCCACCGCTCCAGCACCATGCCTGCCTGACTGCTGCCATACTCCTCATCATGATGCTCAGGGACTCTAGCCATGTGGAACTGTAAGCCCAATAAACTCTTTCTTCTCTAAGCTACCTTGGTGTCTTCCCAGCAACAGAAAAGAAACCAAAGACACCAGCAGAGCTGACGCACCAGCCCTGATTAGGTTTACAGTTGGGAAGGTAAGCACATTTAAAGGGTACAGAGATGTATGAGATCCCATGCATTCCCATCGCAGCACTGCCCATGAACTTAGCATGTGAGGTTCTGGGAACCCACACACATGACATGCAGCCATTGATATAAAGATACATGTGCAAATGTAGGTTGAGCATATAACAAACAAGTAAAAATGTATGGCTAGAATCAGTGAAGAAAGCAAAGTACAGATCAATTGCAAAGAGTATCTACACATGGGTGGCATTGTGATTGATTGTGTGTGGGAGTGGGATGGGAGGGTGTTATATGTGTATGTGTTTATGATGTACACATGTGGAGGTCAGAGGTCATCATAGGGTTTCTTCCTCAGTCACTCTCCACCTTATTTTTTGAGACAATCTCTCTAACGGAACCTATAAGTCACCAATTTAACTAGACTGGCTGGCCACTGAGCTCCAGGGATTTGCCCTTTCTCTGCCTTGGCAGCTTTGGGCTAGAGACAAACACTGCCATGTTCAGCTTTTATGTGGGTGCTGGGGATCCAAATTCAAGTTCATATGCTTGCACGACAAATACTTTACAGACTGGCCCATCTCCTCTTCCCCTTACACTGGTTTCTTAAAACTGAAAACCAAGATGATAAGTAGGCCTGTAACACCTCCGAGTAGACACAGGCAATGTGGCCATACTCTTTCTAATCAGACACAGACACAGACACACACACACACACACACACACACACACACACACACACACAAAGAGTTAGCCCAGGTTAGCTCTAGCATTCCAAGGCCTGAGTTCAAATCTAAATTAACCACATGCCAAAGATGTGATCATAGCTATTTTGTAAAATGTATCGAAACTTCACATTCTGATGCCCAAAATCACCTCATAGAACTGGAGTGGAGTATAGTTGGCAAAATATACAGACAGTATTATGATTTTATTAAAATGGCAGAAATCTCACAGTAGTTCCTGAATTAAAAAAAAATACTCCTGTCCTGGAAAACATTGAAAGTCTATTTTCATTTTGTTGTATACTAATTTATTCTATATTTGCTGTTGAATCTCAAGACAGGTTCTGTATCTGCAGACCACCCAGGCCTGGGTCATCTCTCCAGTTCTCCCTCTCCCGCCTCAGTCTCCCGTGTGCGAGGGTTGGAGGCATTCACCACATAGAGGACTGAAAGTCTAACTTTAGAGACAAATAACTTTCATAAGAATGTTTTCCACTTTATATTCTCATAAGCACATGAGAGTGGGTCTTCATTACCACTGGAGTCCTAGTGTGTGTACAGAGTTGAAATATGAAGGCTGGTGAAGCAACAGTGTTCTCTCGCTGGCTGCTTTTCCTTCCATGGCGTAGGTGGAGAAACAAGGAAGAAGCTTTGAACAACTTGGAGCTTTGTTCCTGACCCTGAGGCCAGTCTTCCTGGACAGTCACAAGCTGCTCCCAAAAATCCCTTACACATTTTTCGTCTCAAGAGCCATACACTGGTGATTGTTCTTCAGAGCCAACTGCAGGGCTTGTAGTCAGGTCTGCTATGATGATCTTTAGCTGTGATGAAGCTTTGAACAAGCTCATGCAGGCAGCCGGCTCCTGTTAGCCAAGGGGATACGTTCTCCAACCCACCCACAGAACATGCCTGAAACCATGCTAGCAAGCCCTACATACGTGGTTTCCTACACATACACACCATGATAAAATTGGATTTGTAGATTAGGTACATTGTGAAATTAATCACAATTAACAGTAAAAGAAAACATTTCTAACTCCACACTGCAATACAGCCTACTTAAATTTGAGGAATTACTTATTTCTGGGATCATTCACATACGGTCTCACTGCCGTTGACTACTGGTAGCTGAAGAGGCAGAAAATGAGACATGAGATGGGGTTGGGGGGGATGACTGCTGTCAATATTTTCCTGATCCGGAAACACTAAGTTGAGGCAAGGAGGTGATTTCCTCCATGGTAACTTCACCTACAGCAGGAACCAGCTTTTACTCCAGAATCAGGACACGGGACAGCACAGCTGCTTTGGGAGGGTCTCCTAATGAACATGGTTGTTCCCTTCTCAGCATGGCAAAGCTTTCTCTCAACATCTTTGGTCTTAGTGTTGAGTTTTCATCAGGGTACCAGGGCTTAGGTAAAACCAAACACAAATACAGCACCTTACCCGCAAGGGTCCATTTTATTAGAAATTTAGGGGAAAAAAAATACTATTTTGCATTAGAGACACACAGAATAAAATGCAGCATTGCCTGAATTTAATAAAATGACACTTGTCATTTGATTTTTAAACAATAGTTCACACCTATGGACCCTTTGGTGCAGGAACTACACTGAGCTAGCATGCATTAACTCTCAAATCCTCAGTCACCCCATTAAAAAAAAAAGACAAAAGTCACCGTGGAAGGTGACAAGAACTCAAACCAACGTCGCCATGGGAGGCTCCCCAAGCCATACAGCTCCCAGACGAAATCGGGATTCTAAAGCACATCATCTCCCACCAGAGCCCATGAACTTGACCGCTGTGTCTCTCCAGCTCACACTCTGGCATTTGATGGAGAGGGCAGGAGAGCCAGGCATGTTCATTCACTCTCTCCAGCTGGCTGTGAGCACCCAGTGGAAAATTTTAAGAAGCCTGGGATTCTAGTTTTCCCCTCTTGGCTGCTGCTAGTTACATAAGATGCACATCCGTAAAAGAGCTGAATTGCAAATAGTCTACTAACCTGGAAGGAATGTCTGAACAGCTCCCACACCACACTGGGGCTCATTCAGTCCAGAGACTTTTGTGGGTTTGCTGGGATATTATTGAAGTTAAACGGTTTGGCGATCGTAGTCCATAACTTGAGTGTGTCTTTGGATCCACGTGGAGATTGCTCATCTAAATGACATTTGTATGTTATTCTTAACTGCCAGTGGAATCAGATAATCTCTTCCCCAGAAGGCAGTGAGCAGCCTCCATCCTTTGTGAAGGTTGAGCATCCGGCAAGAAAGGGTGTCAGGCGTGCCTGGAGGCGAGACTTCTGGAAGGATGATTCACACCCTTTTATAGCTCTGCCATTCACAGGCTCCGGCTTTGTTTTTTAAAGCAATTTGGATGTATGGGATCTTTATGATGGTGTATATTCTAGGGTGCTTTTGAAGGTACTGTGCCTCATGTATGTAGGCTGCCAAGGCGGGATCTGGGAGATGGGAACAATGAGATGTACACTGGTGTTCCAGTGTCAGTGTGCTCCAGCAGGGCGGAACCTCCTGTTCCAATATGCTAGTCCCCAACAGGTGCCAAGGATGAACAGACCAAGAAGAAGAAAAAAAACTATCGTGTCATAAGCCCAGACCTTGAATTTTTCACCAAAGTTCTCACCAAATGCTGTAGGACTGAGAGAGTATTCTGTGCCGGATGTGAAAGTTCACCATGGAAGAACTCCAAAGCTTCTAACTCCGTCTGAAGTCAGAGGAAAAGTACTGATTCATTCCGCACTAGATCTGTTTGCAAAGCCAGCAGAGACAGCCAGAGCTAAGATAAATGAGGTGGACCCGGGAGCCCACAGCAGCAGCCACAACTGCAGCAGGGAGCTAGCCAGGAATGAGGCTGGCTCTCAGAAGCTACTGCCCCATTTGTGTCTGTCTGAGAGCTCTCATGGTCCAGCAGTCCTCCCTTACTCCAGATCCTCAATCCACTCCTATAGCCTGTCCCGCCTTCTTGGCATACTTCAGGCCCATCCCTGGCCAACATCCAACACAGAGCAATACTACTGATTTTTCACTTTAAAGTGGCCAAATACCCAGCAAACCCAACTTAAAGAGCTTAGTTTGACATACACGACCTGTACATGAGCACAAGCTATCATGACAGTGAAGTCAAGGCAGAAGAGGTGTGATGCCAGCCACACATGCTCACATTACATCTACAGTCGGGGAGAGACGATGCCGGCAATGAATCCGAGCTCTATCCTTCTTATTGTTGTTGTTTTGTTTTCCCTTTTATTCATTCCAGGACACTAGCTTGTCTGGGAAGAAGGTATTCCATAGAGAAACACCCATGCCTCACCCTATTTGGTTAATGAACTATTAAAACAGTCCACTCCCAAGAACTAAGATTTCTCCAGAAATCCTATTCTGAGAAAGGCTGAAGCCCTGGTGTTAGACAGAAGAGGAGCATGCCTCCCAGGAAGAGATGTTACACAGTTCTGATAACTTAGTAAACCTTTCAGGAGAGACTGGAGCAGAGGCAAGGATGGGTCAGTGACAGGCAGGACCGCACCTGAACCAAGATTGCTTAGTTACACATTCTGCTCAACGTTTTAAGTGTAAAACTGTCAGTATCTCAAAATAGATCTGGAGGTCAGCGGACCTCTTCATGTGTTCCTCTTCCTAACGTGGCCACATTGATGAAATCTTTCTCTGCTTTTTGTTATTACTTGTCTCTTTAATAGCGGTACTGACAAAAAGTAACAGAGTTTCACTTGCTAGAGCTGCCAATGCCCGGGCTTTTTACCCTAAACACTCCAGTAGCAATGGAATGGTGCCCTCCCACATCCTAAGTGGGTCCTGCCTCCCAGGTCCTGGGTGGGTCCTCCTCCTTAGTTAAGTCCTGTGGGAACATCCTCACAGATTGTGTGCAGAGGTCTATGTCATAGGAGATTTTCCATCTGGTCAAGCTGACAGTCAGGGTTTACCTTAACAGAGGTGCAGAAGTAACTCTTCCTCTCTTTTCTAGACAACTGACCAGCCAGTCCCTAACTCAAGTTCCCGGGATGAGTCCTTCCCAACTACAGCCATCTCCACTGTCATCTTTTATGTTTATTTATTGTTTTAGTGTGTGTGTGTGTGTGTGTGTGTGTGTGTGTGTGTGTGTTTG
>CABHPQ010165457.1:0-11777 GCA_902168405.1 Peromyscus aztecus | reverse complement strand
GTGTGTGTGTGTGTGTGTGTGTTTGTGTGTCGGGGAGGGAGGGAGGGAGGGAGGGAGGGAGGGAGGGAGGGAGAGAGAGAGAGAGAGAGAGAGAGAGAGAGAGAGAGAGAGAGAGAGAGAGAGAAAGAAATCCTATATACATGCGGGAACAGAAAACAATTTGTGGGAGTTAGTCCTTGCTTTCTACCACGTAAGTTCAGTTCCAAGGACTGAACTCAGATTGCCAGAACTGGTGACATAACCTGACCCCCAACCTACCCCTAACTCACCCCCACCCACTTCCAGCCCAATCATATTTTTCTTTTCTTTTCTTTTCTTTCCTCTTCTTTTTCTCTTTCTTTTCTTTTCTTTTCTTTTCTGTTCTCCTCTTCCTCCTCCTCTTCTTCTTCTTCTGACAAAGTCTCACTGTGTAACCCCTGGTTGGTCTGGGACCCATTATGTAGACCAAGCTGGCCTCAAACTCACAAAAATTTGCCTGCTTTTGCCTCCTGAGATTTGACGTCAGATTGACTAAGGTTTGACCATATTCAATGGGAAATTTTATAAATATATTTTGAATTTTAAACAGCATGTATCATGATGAACTCTTATCCCACTCCATCTCACTCTGGAAGTGGAACATCCCTACGTCTAGTGTACCCATGGGTATGGTATATGCCACTTGCCCATTGGTCACCTGGTGCCCATCTTGGCTACCATGGCAACCATTGCAATCTCACAGTAGTTGTACTCAGGTATTGTTTATGATGAACATAAAGCTCCTAATAGTACCACAAAGGAGACATTGTGCATAAAACAAGGAATGGAATGGGGTAGAATGGAGTAGAACAGAGAGCAGTGAGGTGGGGTGGGGGTAGAATGGGATGGAGTGAAAGGGTATGGAGTGCAGTGCAGTGCAGTGCAGTGGAGTGCAGTGGAGTGCAGTGGAGTGTAATAGTGTGGAGTCTCTTGAACAGAATGGCAGATTAGCTATGGGAGTGTGTGACACCACTGTAAGGCCTGTAGGGCAAACACAGCCCACATAGAGTACAGGCGGATGACCTATGTTTCCAGGAGCCCACTGAGGCTCTTGAGATGCTTTCTCTATGTACAGAGAGGGGCTATTGTAGTCTAACATCCCACCTGAGCTGCACCAGAGCCCTCATGTCTCAGCTGTCACCACTGTCCTATGAAGCTTCATTGGGTTTCATCTTTATCAGTCCTTGCCTGTGGCTCTCTGGTCACTTCCATAAGACTGTCACTAACTCCCTCACACTCTCTGCACACTCTCGCTTTTGCAGTCTCATTCTCCTTATGGACTCTGAGATCCTCCTGGGCCAGGACAGTATATTAATCACCCATGAGTCCTCCTAGCGCCAGCTAACATTAGGCCCAGCCCCATGAAAGTCCCGTGTAAACCTTGGTTAAACGAAGGGAATTGAGTTTGCTTTATGTAAAAGTGACAGGCAGGAAGGATTTAAGCACATGACTTCTTTGCAAACCACACACGTGGACTGTGCAGAGGGGAAGGAGATCTATTTTTGTGACTGGTGACAGCTCATCACCCAAAGGTCATCTCCCAAAGCAGCAGGGCCCAGCTCTTCCAGCATTGTCCTTTCTAGAAGAAATGTCTACAGACAGACCTATGGCTCAGCCAACCACCAATTCATTGCACTTCTAAAGGGAGCATCCAGACCATTCAGAAGTAGAGTGATTATGGGACAATGTTCTCAAAGCAATGTCACTTCCTTTCAGAAAGCCAGAAATCTGTTAGTCTTCCTTCAACTCCTGCTCTTCAAAACTAGTTCATTTGTAGACAAATGCATGTGGCATATTTGGGGACTCCAGAGCGGCGCTCTTCATTTGCTAACCAGGCAGATGCATGGATGTGCAACCACAGGAAAATCCAGTTTATCCAAGCTTTCTGTCTGGGTAACAGATTCCAACTTTGAATATTGCACCTGGAAAAAGCAGGGTCAGACCTATGGGCTCATATCTGTTCGTTTGATTTAATTCAAGACATACCGCAACTCTCATTTCTAGGAAGACTTTCTTTGGAAGAAAGGACAGAGGTAGCTTTGAAATAAGATGTCAGAAGAAATGGAACGAAGTACCTGGGGCAGGCAAGGACATGTTCTTGAGGGTGATGGCTACCATCAGCTTTGAAGCTGAACCATCACTGTGGGAAAACACGCAGGTAGCATCCCGCAGGTTCCATAAAAACCTCCTTGTCTCCTTCTATATTTGATGCTCTAAAATGAATACCCACAGACTAGCTAACTGTACAAATTATAGAAATGTATTTTTCTTGGGCCCGGAGGTCAGCCAGTCTGAGATTACAATGCTTTCAAGTGTCTTGTCCACTGAAGTATTGCTGCTTCCACGAAGAGGCTTGTCGATGAGTCCTTATCTGGCGAGGAGGGGGAGTAGCACATCCCTGACTGGTGGGATGGCACAGAACAAAGAAGAGGACAAGTGTGAGTGTGAATTTTATTCACAAAGATGAAGCCCTTGTGGAGCAATTTCCTTTTAAGGGCATCAACTCTTAATGCTCTCACATTAGGTATTAAGTTTCAACGTGAGTCTAGGGTAGGGGGTGGTAAACTCATGTCCTAACACTCTCCGAGTATGAAAAGCAGACCTTGAGCCCCTCAGTTTGCTCCTAGAAGATGATAAAAAATAAATAAAATTGATTGGTGTTATGCACTAAATGTTTGGGTCTCTCCCCAAATTCATACATTGAATAATTTCCCTGATGGGATATTTGGAGTTAGAGACTCTAGAAGGTGATTATGCCCAGACTGGGTTGTCAGGGTGTGACTCTCAATGGATTTTTAAGAGAACGGAGGCAGAGACCAGGAGAGACTGAGATTTTTCTCTCCCACTAGAGCATGAGGGGAAAGGTTATATGAGGACACAGTGAGAAGCCAGCTGTCTGCAAAGCCAAAGAGACTCTTTGTCAAGAATCAAATCTGCCATCATGTCCATCCTGGACTCCTTGCCTCCAGACCTGTGTTGTTTAAGACACTTAGCTACTGCTATTCTCTTATAGCTTTCTATTTCTAGGGAGCCTCAGTTCACTAACTTATGTGTGAGCTTGACCTTTGTATGGAATACAAGATTGGTAAATTTAAAAGTGCATTGTAGTTTGGCATAAGACGCATGGAGAATACTTAGAACTCAAGAGCTGGCTGCTTATTTTGGCTCCTATGTAGGTCCGAGAAGTTTGCCCATCATCTCTTTGTCTCAGATTATTTCTACAAAGTAGAAGTGGCATCTAACCCCATTGAGACAGAGTCTGTTTTCCATATGGTATCCTAAGTCGTGGAATACGACAGGGAAAGACAGTGCAGGGGTTCCTTCATCTTGTATTCCTGCTGAGGCCACTTTAGGATTGACTAGAATTCCATATCCTTGATGAGAAGTCCCGTGGAAATTTACTCAACTGTTCTAGGGACCCAGGGTCAAGATGCCCCAGCTAGCTTAGCTTAGCTTCTATTAAACTGCCTGCTGGTACAGAACCCCTCCCCCAGCTAACTGCTTATCTTAGTTTCTGTTAAGCTGCTTGTTTGCAAATACACACACACACACACACACACACACACACACACACACACACACACAGAGTTGCCAAGTGAAATGCCAGGATGTGATTTTTGCCTTCAAAAACCCCCATGCTCTGGACACTCAGTGTTATACTTGGGTCCTGAAATACCTTAGTACAGCTCTACCAGCTTGAATAAAGTTGGCTATACATTGTGTCTGAGTGGGTTCCCCATAACAGGAGAAAGGACTTTTGTTGAAAGTAAGTGTAGCTCTCTTCCTGTTCTCCACCATGGCACAAGATCAAGGTGAGAAGGAGAACCTCATGATGGAACTTCACGCCTACAAGCTCTGTCTCAATATCTGTGTCAAGGAGAACCGAGACAAACTGGCCCTGGCATCCAAGGTGTTGGTGTTGAAATTCTTGGCCACTCCCCCAGCTGTATGACTGCACATGCGCAGTTCAGTAGCCAAGCAGGGGCAGGGCTTTATGTCCTTCGTAATCTGTGTGCTGTGTGATCTAGTAATTTGCAAGCAGCATGATCACACAATCTGTGCATGTATGGTGTAGCTCCATAAGCCCATATGCGCATGCACAAGGGAATCCTTAAAAAGCTGGTCACAGACTCCTCCCCTCTCTTCTGCTCTCTCCTCCTTCTCCATCTCTCCCTTTTCCTCATATGTCTTTCCAACAGGCCTGACTACATTCTGTCCTTTCCCTTCTCGCCTCCTAATAAAACTCTGATAGTGAGTTTTGTCATGCCTCCATGGCCTTTCTCGCACGGCGGCGACAACACCACTTAATGAATAACATTGTGCCGCAGTACCAGCGCATTAAAGCCAACAGTTGGAGCAGTTCAAAGTCCAGACACTTGTTTTTTCCAAAGCTAGATATATCATCAGGCACTTTGGCATCAGGAGAAATGAAAAGAATACTGTTCACCATACAGTCCATGTATCCAAGGTAGAGGACATCCTGGAGAAAGATCTGAAGATACAAGAGTGCAAGTTACAGACAAATAACATCTTGGATCCTGGAAACTTCGCTCTGGGAAGCAAATGTGACCCGAGCATTGGGACCTACGACCTGGACTTTCCACGTGGTGCTGGGTAGACCATGTTTCAGCATCACATGCAAAAGGCACAGGGCAGGCTGCATTAGGGTCAAGCAGAGACTCAGCGAAGAGGAGGCTATGCACTGGTTCTAGCAGATGAATGAGGGGATTCATCCTCCCTGGCAAGTCAATGCTACCCAAAAGGCCAATAAAGGTTTCTCACAAATGCAAGCAAAAACTAAAAACAAACAAAAGGAAAGTGAGTGCAGACAAGCAGCAGTGGAGATGGAGACGTGGAAACAGAGGCTGCTAAGCCACAGTGTCTGAAGGGAAACTGGGGAGGCGGCAGCCAGCACAGAGACACCCCTCAACCTACTCCACAGATAAGAACAAAACATTGGTGACTCGGGAGCTCGGAGAGGGGGGCCTGGGAAGAATGGAACCCCTGTTTCCACTCTGCCTGGGGCTTATGTCCAAAGGCAACAGCCTAGGTGCTTCCCGACCCCTCCTCCAGGCTAGAAGTGAGAGCAGGGTGGAAGGGAATGCGTTTTAAGCTTTGCCTCCACTGAGATCCCGCTGCTGCTCGACTCAATGGCTTCTTGTTTTGCCTCTGTCCAACTGAGTGTAAGATTTAAGCTGGATGCCTTATGTTATGTAAGGAAGAGCCCACCCCAACCCCCGCAAGACTATATAATGCAAATGGCCATTCCATACATAGCCACTTCCTCCCTCCAGGAAGCCAAGATCCTGCCGTCCAGAAAGAGCCAAACAAAGCAGCCAGCATCCTTCTCTCTGCGATTCCAATTTGAATCACACTGCCACACATGTAAAATGACTTCATTTTCCTCTGCCAGATCCCCTGGGGGTTGCAGGCTTGTTTATGTTTCTGTGAAATGAAGCCCGGCCCAGCCCAAGTGCAGGAAAACACTTCTCTAGGCAGGAGGCTGCTGGAGCCAGAACCCGGCAGGGTCCATTCATTCACCCCTCATTCTTCAGCTCATCCCCTCAGAACAGGGAAACCTCAGTCCCTCAGGCCAGGCTTGGCAGCAGGGAGGCACCAGCTCAGATGCCAACATTCAGATTTAAAACTTGGTGCTGTCAACCCACAAAGATCATCTTCCTCTTCTGGGAACTTCTGTACCCTGACGTAACTCTGATCTAGTTTGATGTGGTTTATATACAATAGGGTGGGAAGGAGATTCACACACACACACACAAGCACACACACACACACATATATACATGCACACATGCATACACATGCACACACATATACATGCACACACACAGACACACACATATATACACACATAAACACACATATAAAAACACATATACACATAGTCACAATACACATACACACACATACACATAGTCACAATACACACACACACACACCAAGCAGGTAAATCTTAGGAATACCAAGTGGTCTTGAGTCTTGGCTCACGGGTACGTTCTACCTTAGTGACTGTATTAGTCATTTTTCTCATTGCCGTGATCAAACACCTGTCAAAGTCAAAATCAACTTAATGAAGGGAGAGGTTATTTGGGTTCGTGTTTGAGGGTCCAGCGCAGTATGGTGAGGAAGGGTCAGCAGGTCACAGGGCATTCCCCACTCAGGAAGCAGAGAGAGAGGAATACTAGCGTCCACTTTACCTCTTTCCTTTTTGTGCAGCGGGGACCTAGCCCAGGACATGATGATGCGCGTGTACACCATGGTGGTTTGTATGAGATGCTCGCCATAGTCTCAGGCAATTGAATACCTGGTCCCCAGTTACTAGCTGTTTGGGGAGGGTTTGAATCTGTGGCCTTCTGGAGGAAATGTGTTACTGGTGGTGGACTGTTTTGTGATTGCTTCAAGATGTGAGTCCTCAGCCTCCTGAGCCTGTCCCCACACCCATGCTCCACTGTCAGGAACCTAAACCTTCTGGAACCGTGAGCCCAGACAAACTCTTCTGTAAGTTGCCCTGGCCATAGTGTTCTAACATAGCAGTAGAAAAATAACTAATATTCATACCCAAAGGTGTGTTTCTCCAGCGATTCAAAATCCAGTCGAGCTGACAATAAAGAGTGAGGATCGTAGCTCCTTTATCCCCAGAGACAAAGACTAAATACATATGTATTTAGCAACCTACCATGTTTTCACAGAGAAAAGGTGTGAAATGGCTCCTGGGTTTGCATCAAGCCTTTTGGAGACTCCATATAGATTTAGAACCAAATCCTGCTTGCCTGGCTTGTCCGCTGTTTCTTTATGTATAACCAGCCATCAAGAATTGCTGCCTCCAAGCAACCTTGGAGAGAGGGGCCTGAGACAATGGCCATCCTAAGTGAGAGATGTCTGCCTTTATTCGGTTTCAACTTTGGTTAGCTTTACAAGGTGGGCACCACATAACCCATACCTTCCACATAAGCATCCTTGCGGGGTGAACTGAAGACCAGGAATGTGAGCTATGGAGATCTGAGCCAGGCTGGGAAAATTAAGTGGTTTTTGCTCCTTGAAGCTAATTAACCCACGCTGACAGGTGAATCTGTTTGGCACAGTGAATTCTCCAAACTGGAAATAAAGACACTATACATGGGGAAGGTACCTTGTACAGGGAAATAATTGTTTTGACACTCTCAGCAACCAATCAAATACCCCCTCCAAAACTCTTGCAAATAAATCTACGTTCATTTTCTACACAAAAGACTTAATGACGAAGCACAGGAAAAGCACTGGGTGATTTTGGATCTATCCGATGGGCTGTGCAGAAGAAATTGCCAACTGTCCCCGGCAGGGATTCAATTAGAGGAGATTTTAAAAGTGACCAAGAGGATTTGTTTCATCAGACTTATAACAAAAAGTCAAGGTTCTTCTGTCCCTAGATTTCTGTGCAGCAGCTTGTACTCACTATAATGAGACTGGGTTAATGACCTACATTTGGGAGTGTGCAATAAAGATATATTTCTTTAATCTTTATGCAAGACATTAAGTGAGAAAGAATGCACGTGCATAGGTAAAAAACCTGGTCTATATGTTCCCAGGCCATGGATGTCCCTCCAAGGGGAGGCATGGGAAAGAACGTCTGTGATTGGTGATCCAAACCTGTGTAGAGCTTGTTCAGATGTGTGTGGGAGGGGTAAGGGGTGAGAGCAAAGGAAGTCTGGAGTCTGGGGTCCGGGAACTCTAGATCTCAACTTCACACAGCATTTTCTCACTGGTGGATTTGCCCTGGGACAGAGAGGAGTTGGTGCCCATTGTATACACTCTCTTAGAAGATCGGTGATTCAGGATGAATAGCTGCATTTTGCAAATAAGGACCAGAGCAGAGAAATGAAGCCACTTTCCAAAGTTCACATAAGCTATGAGATCCCAGGTTCCCAGCCAACAGTTCTGTAGGCAATACCTCTGAAACCCTAGGCTTTCCCAGCCACATGGTGAGTGGAATGAAGCCCTCTCTCTCCGACTCCTCCTTGTAGGATGCTAAGTATAAGGGTTTTTCAGTAGCTGGGTAGATCCATGGAAAGACATAGAAAGGATAAAATGTTGATCAAGCGTTATTCAAATGCAAAGAACTTGGATATTGACTATACACAGTAAAAGGTGGTTAGCAGAATTTTCACTAACTGCAAATTTAAATAACATACTGCCTATCACTCATTTATCGACATGTGAACTAATCATGGGGTCAGCAGGGGAGACAGAAACTAAATGAGAAACAGAGTCATCAACCTGTCTTCTAGGCCTATCTTTATTTTTTTTAATTTTTTGGTTTTTCGAGACAGGGTTTCTCTGTGTAGCTTTGCATCTTTCCTGGATCTCGCTCCGTAGACCAAGCTGGCCTCGAACTCACAAAGATCCGCCTGCCTCTGCCTCCTGAGTGCTGGGATTAAAGGCGTGCGCCACCACCGCCTGGCTAGGCCTATCTTTAAAAATACTTCATTGTCCAAGGTATGGTGAAACCGATGTAAATTGTAAGTATTTTAGCATCTATTGGATCTCTGCAATGTCCACTGACAGCAGGAGCAGATAGATCTAGAAGGAGTTTACCATTGCTTTTGTTTAATCTGGCCCTGAGCAGCACTGACTAGTAAAGTTCACATCCAAACTCCCTTGGGGTACCTTGGATATCCCTGCAAACCACCTCTTCACCAGATAAGAGAAAGAAGCTCACCAAATCTCCGTGACTTCTGCACCTTTAAATGACTGTCTGTGCCCTGACATCTATCTCCCTGGTGTCCAAGCTTCTATGGGATGGTTGTCCCTAATCAAAGATTTTAATGAATACATAAATTCCAAATGAAAAAAACCCAGCCTTACAAGGAGAAAATAATTGTTCTTGTCTTTACTCATAGATGAAGCGCAAGGTCAAGGTCGGCTGGGAGAGAGGCTGCTCTTTTAACTGAAGCTGTGCCATCAGTGGGGCCTAATACAGCCAGTCTTCTCAATGTCCATGGAAAATAAGACGAAGCTGCCAGCAGATGTGTTCCACGGTACTGTAAATATGTTGAAAACTTCTGATTCATAAAAGCAGTGTGCAGCTGCTATACATGAACCCTTGACAGGCAAGGAGGATCATCATGGGTAATTGAAACTCAAATGATTCCATGGTTGTGGGGGAGGCTTCACAGTTAGGTTTCAGCACAATGACAGAGCCTCATAGTCTATGGTATGGTCAGATGTGTGGGAAGATTTTAACTTACATATCTAAGCAAAAAAATAAACAAACAAACCAAAAACAGAGTTGTAGGGCCTAGGTCTTTATGAAGCTGGGTAGGACTTTGAGGTCAGTACTTACTGAGTCTTATCTAAACAAAAACAAGTCGGTAATCTCCTAGGTGGGATGCAAACAAACACAAGACGAAATGAAGGCTACCATCGGTGGCGGAGCAGCCCACATTGACACCAGCATCAGTTTAGAGCCAGGAGTGGGGAGTGGGAAGAAGAAAGGACAAATGACACCAAGGTTGTTTGATAAAGCCTCACCAAATCATGATCTACTATATTTACCTACAGTTATACACAGTCTATGTAAGTGAGTGCACATACATAGGTACACATCTTCACACGTGTATATACGGATGTTCAACTACTTGGGCTGACCAATGTTCCCTACAAGAACCATAGAGTAACAAAACCCCCAGGTATGAGAAACCTCCTTTAGAATGGTCCAAGTGACACCCTAAACAACATAGTTTATAAGATGTAGCCTTTAGGGGTTGAGGGTGGGTCCCCATTTCTGCAGACACTGCACACTCAGGACAAAGAACTCAGATGTGTAGCTGGAAGTTTTCCTGTGTCCCACCTGATCCTGCAGCCCCTCAGACCCAAGTAAACACACAGAGGCTTATATTATTTATTAACTGTATAGTCTAAGGCAGGCCTCATGCTAGCTAGCTCTTATAACTTAAATTAACCCATTTCTATTAGTCTGTGTTTTGCCACATGTTCCGTGGCTTACCAGTCTGCTGTTATGTTATTCTTTGGCAGCAGGCTGGCATCACCCCCCCCCTGCTTCTCTTCCTATCTATCTGCTTCGATTCCCACCTGCCTCTAAGCTGCCTTGCCATAGGCCAAGGCAGCTTTATTTATCAAACAATCAGAGCAACACATATTCATGGCATACAGAAAGACATCCCACAGCACAGATGATTAAGGGTAAATCTGACCCAAAAATCTCTTTTGTGTGGTCTAGCTTCTATGATTTCTGAAAATACTGTGCAAGCTACCAAGGAGAGACACAATCAAACACTACTACCCAGAAATACCTATGAACCATGACAAGGACCAGCAGGGCAAGTTATACATAAAGGTGCATGCAGCAAGTGCACTCACATTTCAGTAGCAACCAACAGCTGTTTAATTGGAGCTAAGGCCCACTCAGCAGGGAACTTAATCAGTGTCTGGGACTAGTGAGGTTATGAACCTTAGGAAAGAATCTATCACCACCACTTTGCTAGATCAGCATAATTCCTTGTTACAGTCTAAATTTCATCCTTATCCCCACTGATAAACAGAGATGCCATTCCTCATCAAAAAGCTTCTTGTCCTATATTTTTGTTTGTGAGCCTAGCCTCTAATGGCTGAGCCATCTCTCCAGCCCAACCCTGGTACATGAGCGGGCTTTTTGGAACCTACTACCTATGATGGGACACCTCGTGCAACTTGAGGCCGGGGGAAGGGCTTGGACTTGCCTCTACTGGATGTGCCTCCCCATGAGAGGCCTTGCCTTCTTGTGGGGGGGGGGAGTGGGGGTGAGTTGGGAGGCGGAGCCTGGGGAGGGTGGGAGGAGGGAAGGGGGGGTCTTTGATTGGTGTGTAAAATGAATGAAAAATTTTTCTTAATAATGATAAATAAAAAAAAGCTTCTCATCACTGCAAATGGAGATCATCACAGAAAATCACAACTGGACACAATGCAGAGACCAACAGGTTGTGGGGAGCCCAGCCTCAGGCACAGCTCCTGCATCTATGGTTCAAGGGACATCCCAGAAGAGGGGGAAGAAAGATTTATGAGAACTAGAATACCAGGCAGTCTGCCGTGAAACAGTCTCTGTAAATATGGCTACATAAATGAGACAGGAACAGCGGCAGTGACAATGGCCATGTTAACACGGAAGGGGAAATAGTTCAAGTGGGGACTGAACCCTAGACAAGGAATTATAGACAACTAAGATGGGTCGGAGAAGGAGAACTAGTCTATCCCAAGAATGAGCCCCCTTACTGGCTGTTCAGTGAAGAGCGGTCAGCCTTAAAACCATCTATACACCAAACAAAGACTATACACAAAAACAGACCCAGTAATGTGTGTGTGTGTGTCTGTGTGCATGTGTGTGTACATATCTACCCATCTATATATGTGTTTGTGTGTGCATTCATGTGTATATGTATAAATATACATATACATGCCTATATAAACACATGTGCAGAAACACATGTAGAAATGCACACACAAATGTAACAATAATAAAGAGGCTACCAAGTTAAAAATGACGTCAGTGAGAGGGATTCTAAGGAGGAGAGCTGGGATAAACTGGAGGAAGGAAAGGAAGAGGGAAGATGATGGAATTCTATTTCAATTAAGAATACATTTTTTTTTAAAAGAGAGAGAGGCTGAGTGAATGATGCCTCCATTTTGCCTGAGATAGACAGTTCCCCCTGGCCCTTCAAAAGGCCGTACAAAATACATACTAGCCCTGCTGTATAAGACAAAGGAGACAT
>CABHPQ010165456.1:31963-61158 GCA_902168405.1 Peromyscus aztecus | reverse complement strand
AAAACCAAAAAAAAAAAAAAAAAAAAAAATACAACAGCAGGACCTGGTGGCACACACCTGAACCCCAGCACTAAGGCGGCAGAAGCAGGCGGAGGTGTATGAAGTCTGTGAGACCAGTGATTTACAGTGACACAGGACCCCCCTCCCCCAATGTAGACTAGAGAGACCTGTCTCAAAAACAACCACCAAACAAAAATATTATTACAACTACTATTCCATGTGCGTGTGTGCACGTGTGTGCTGGAGCAGATGCAGTTTTTTTTTTAATTTTAAATTTTTATTTATTTGGTTTTTCAAGACAAGATTTCTCTGTGGAGCTCTGCCTGTCTTGAAATTTACTCTGCAGCCCAGGATGGCCTGGAATTCAGAGATCCACCTGCCTCTGCCCTGCAAATGCTGGGATTAAAGGCGTGTGCCGCCGCCGCCGCTGCCGCCGCCGCCGCCCAGCTTTGCGTGTGTGTGTGTGTGTGTGTGTGTGTGTGTGTGTGTGCACATATCAAGCACCCATGCAGAAGGACAAGTTTCAGCAGTGAGCTCCCCTTCCACCTAGGCGAGGGAGGGTCTCATTTCTGCAGCTGCGCTGAACACCCCAGGCCAGCCAGCCCACCAGCTTCTAGACAGTTCTGGTTGCCTTCCATGTCACTGTAGGAGTGCTGGAACTGTGGCTGCACACCACCCTGTTTACCCAGGTCACTGGGTGCACTTTTGCAAGCTGGGCCAGCCATACTTTTTTTAAGCAGGTGATGGATTCAGGGGCCATTTTATTGCTTCACTATGTGTCATAGCCTGCATTTGTTTCTCATCACTTGGTAAATGGATTATTCCCAATTTGGAGCTATGAAAAATTAAACTATTATGAGGCTGGGCCTGGTGGTGCCGCCTTTAACCCCAGCAGAGGCAGGGGGATCTTGAGTTCAAGGCCAGTCTGCTCTACATAGTGAGTTTCATGCCAGCCAAGGATACCCAGTGAGTGACCCTGTCTAAAACAACAAAAACCCCTCTTCTACCTCTGTGTGTGTGTATGGTGTGTGTTGTGTGTGTTGTGTGTGTGTGTGCGCGCGCGCACACGCGCGTGCGTGCGTCTTTGAGTGCACACCAACACATACCACAACTGTGAGTGTTTCTACTGCTGTGATAAACGACCATGACCAAAGCAACACTTAACTGGGCTCACAGTTCCCGGGGGGATAGCGTCCATGCTGGCTACACAAGAGCCTGGTGAGAGGGAGGCATTCTGGTAGCAGGAACAGCTGAGCATCCACATCTGAAACCACAAGCACGAGAGGGAGAGCCCCTTGAAGTGGTGGGAATGCTTTGAAACCTCAGGGCCCACCCCTAGTGACATGCTTCCTTCAGTGAGGCCACACCTCCTTTTTCCCCCCAGCATGGGCTCACTAGGTAGCCTTGGCTGTCCCAGAATTCAGTAGCTTAGACTGGAAACTGACAGATCTGCCAATTTCCGCCTCCTGAGTGCTGAGATTGAGACCTCACCTTCTAGTCCTCCCTAGAGAGACAGCAAATGGGGACCAAGTATTCAAACCCCCGAGACACAGTGCTTGTGTAAGGTCAGGAGACGACTTTTGGGAGTCAGGACTCTGGGCTCTCAGGACTGGCAGCGAGTGCCTTTATCTGCCAAGCCATCCTGTTCTTCTACCCCTAGGTGTATTGTTTTGTTTTTTGAGACGGGGTCTCATGTAGCCCAGGCTGATCTCGGGCTTCCTTATATAGCTAAGGATGAGCTTGGACTCCATCTTCCTGCCTCCACCCGTGAGTGGCTGGGTTGCAAACCCGGTCACCATGCTAGCTTTACACAGGGTGAGTGTCAAACCCAGGAGGCAAGCGCTCGCCCAACTGAGCTGCAGATTTTTAGATAGATTTCAGCCAGGGGGTGGATGTGGAGGGAGTTTATTAATAGAAAAAGGCTCAAGAAAAGAACAAGGTGGGTCCAAGGAGAGCCAAACTTGAGTGTTTTAGAGGCTGCCACTTAAGCAACTGGGGTAGACTGAATGCCACCTCTCCAGGGTTACTAAGAAACTGTGTTTTTGCTGTTTTTTTCTTTTTTCTTTTTCTTCCTTTCTTTTTTGTAGATGACTCTGGGGTGTCATGGAAAGAAATCTGTCTTACTTTTTATTGCTGTGGTAAGACACCATGACCAGAGCCACTCATAGAAGGAAGAATTTATTAGGGCTTATTTATTTACAGTTCCAGAGGGTAAGTCCATCATGGCATAGAACATGGAGGCAGACATGGTGCTGGAGCAGTAGCCGAGAGCTCGGATCCCATCCACAAGCACAGGGAGGTGGGGGTGGGGGGGAGAGCACTAACTGGTAATGGTGTGGAATTTTGAAACCTCAAAGACTACCCCCAGTGACACACCTCCTCCAATAAGGCTACACCTCCTAATCCTTCCCAAACAGTTCCACCAAACGGGGAACATATGATCCTGTGGGGGCCATTCCGTTCCATTCTCACCACATAACCTGATAAGATAAAACCACAGGAGAAGCCTGGTGGTGGTAGTGGTGGCTTGCTTCTTTAATCCCAGCACTCAGACAGAGGCAGGCAGATCTCTGTGAGTTCAAGGCCAGCCTGGTCTACAAGGCTATACGGAGAAACCCTGTCTCAAAAAACAAAAAACAAAACAAAAAAAAAACAAAACAAACAAACAAAAAACCCAACCAAATAAACAAAAACAAACGAACAAAGAAAAAACTTACAGGAGGAGTTAGAGATGCTGGTAACTAAGCTTTGTCTTGTTTTGTTTTGAGAAGTGGGAAGGAAGTCTAACTGTGTAGCCCTGACTGTCCTGGAACTTAGACCAGGCTGGCCTCAAACACACACAGATCCACCTCTGCGTCCCAGTGCTGGGATTAAAGGTGTGTGCCACCACAACTGGCTGGTAGCTAAATCTTAAAAAGTCAATGAATAAATAAAACCATGAGTCAAAAGGGTTGTACAAAGGGCTTAAGGTCAAGGCTGGGTTGGTTTTTTGTTTTGTTTTGTTTTATTTTTCACTGAAAATCAAGTTTCTTGTGAGAGTCCTATAAATTGCATTTTATAGCTGGGAAAGGGGGAAAAGCCATTTATGCACAGATCTTAAGCATGATTCATTGCTATTTTAATACTTTTTTTAAAAAACTTCACATTTTTATTTATATGTATGTGTTTGTGTGACTGTTATATAATGCATGTGTGGGTGCCCAAGGAATCCAGAAGAGGGTATCTGATCCTCTGAGATGGACTTACAGGTGGCTGTGAGCCATCAAGCGTGGGAGCTGGTACTCTCCTTCCACTGTGGGAAAAGGGACTGGACTTGGGTTGTCCAGCTTGTGCAACAAATGCTCTTACCCACTGAGCCATCCCACCAGCTCCCACCTCACCTTTTTCTTTTTTTTCTTTTTTGAGACAGAGTTTCTCTGTGTAGTCCTGGTTGTCCTGGATCTTACTCTGTAGACCAGGCTGGCCTCGAACCCACAGAGATCTACCTGCCTCTGCCTCCTCAGTGCTGGGATTCAAGGTGTGCACCACCGCCCAGCTCCCACCTCACTTTTTGAAATGGGGTTTCTCACTAACCTTGGCCACATAGGCCAGGTTTTTGACTGGTGAACCCCAAGGACCTGTGTCCACCTCCTGAGTGTTGGGGATTGCAAGTACATCTATGCCCAGGTTTTTTCCTTTACTTTTTACTTTAATGTGGTTTTGGGGAATTAAACTCGGGTCCTCCTGTTACAAGACAGCACTTCCCCAACCGAGGCATCTTCCTAGCCCCTGTCTGAAGATCGTTTTTTTAAAAGTTTTTTTTTTTTTTTTTTGAAGATTAAAAAAAATGCAAGTGCACGTGTGTGCCTGTTCCAGGAAGGCCAGAAGAGAGCATTAATCCTCCACCAACTAAGCTATCTCCATAGCTCCTCTTAATACTTTGAGTTCTTGTTTTGAAGATGGTTTTATATTTGTGTGTGTGCACGCCTGTGGAGACAGAAGGAGGTGTTGGGTCTCCTGGAATCGCATTGCAAGCATGAGCTGCTTGGTGTGGGTGAAGAACTAAACTGCAGTTTTCTGAGCGAGCTGAGCCCTCTCTCCTGCTCTTCAAGATCATTACCTTTGACTCAAAAGTCACTGTCTTAGTTAGGGTTTCTATTGATGTGGAGACCTCATGACAGGCAGACATGGTGCTGGGGAAGGAGCTGAGAGTTCGACATTTAGATCACAGGCAACAGGAAGTGACTATATCCACACTGGGTGTGGCTTGAGCACATATGAGACCTCAAAGCCTGCCTCCACAGTGACACACACCCTCCAACAAAGCCGCACCTCCGAAGAGTGCCACTCCAAAACCACCACAGTTACTTAGTTAGGAACATGGTGCTTACTTTCCAGATTTGGGAGAAGTGTCTGGTTTTCCTTCCAGTACTGTGTTCTGGTTCATTCATTGTAGGAAATCAGCTTAATATTAATATTCATGATGCCCTAGATTTGTGTGTGGTACACCGTGTAGTAAGAGCCCTGTGGAGTTGGGAAGAGCCCTTGTGTGTCTGTTCTACGTGTATCACTTCCTTTCCCACTGTAGTGTGCTCTTCGGGTTCCCTTCTCACCTGTGCACTCTGCCATATCCATTGTCAAGAGCGAGCTATTAAAGTCCCCTGTTTCGGGGGATGTAGTGACCCGGCTGGGTCCCGCACTCCAACAGGAGTAGCACAGCAGAAGTGAAGCCTGGAGATAGCCCCTCTCCTTCCAGCTGCTAACATGTGCTTTGGATAGTCGATTCTAGGAGCATAAGTACTTGTATCTTCTTGGTAATTTAGTTCCTTTCCTTTGTCATTAAATAAGGACTGTGTCACCTGGGACAGGTATAACTCCACACACTCACTTTTGATTAAATTTACCTGACATGTTAAAGCTAAGGTATATAGTTGGCTTTCTTTCTCTTTTTTTTTTTTTGGGGGGGGGGCGCTTTTCAAGACAGGGTTTCTGTGTGTAGCCCTGGCTGTCATGGGACTCCCTCTATAGACCAGGCTGGCCTTGAACTAAGAGCTCCACCTGCCTCTGCCTCCCGGGTGCTGGGGTTAAAGGTGTGTGTGTCATCACTGCCCAGCCAGTTTGCTTTCATTTTTAATCCATTCAGCTGCTCTCTGCTTTTGGGTGAAGAATGTATTCCATTTATGTTTAAGGTAGTGTCTTAGTTAGGGTTTTACTGCTGTTAAGAAACGCCATGACAGCCGGGCGTTGGTGGCGCACGCCTTTAATCCCAGCACTCGGGAGACAGAGCCAGGCGGATCTCTGTGAGTTCGAGGCCAGCCTGGGCTACCAAGTGAGCTCCAGGAAAGGCGCAAAGCTACACAGAGAAACCCTGTCTCGAAAAACAAAACAAAAACAAAAAAAAAAAAAAAAAGAAACGCCATGACCAGGGCAATTCTTAAAAAGGAAAGCATTTAATTGGGGCTGGCTTACGTTTCAGAGGTTTAGTCCACTGGCATCATGGGGGAAAGCATGGTGGCGTGCAGGCAGGCATGGAGAAGGAGCCTAGAGTCTACATTTGGATCAGCAGGCAGCAGGAAGAAAGAGTGAGCCTCTGGGCCTGGCTTGAGCATCTGAAACCTCAAGGTGACACACTTCCTCCAATAAGGCCACACCTGATCCTTTCAAATAATGCCACTCTCTGTGAGCCTAAGGGGGCGTTTTCATTCAGACCACCACAGGTAGTTATTGGGAGGTGGAACTTACTGTTGCTTTATAATTTTTTTTTAAGATTTATTTTTAATTGTAATTGTGTGTGTGTGTGTGTGTGTGTGTGTGTGTGTGTGTGTGTGTGTCACGGTAAAGTGGCCTAAAGAGACCGGAGGCCTCAGATCCTCGTGGGGAGTTAGGGTGGTTGTGAGGCACCTGACAGGAATGTTGGGAACCCGACTGGGGTCCTCTGCACAAGCAGTACGTGTTCTTAACCACGTAGCCACCTCTCAGCCCACTGCTGCCCTGCGTTGGCTCTTTTCTGTTTTCTGATTCACCCCTTTTTCTGTCTTCCTGAGTGATTTGACTCACTCACCCTGGCAGGTGACTCTCTGTAAGGCGTGTACCCCTCCCTCTGGCTGTTCAAACAATGGGTCCCACGGAACTGTGGTTTCTCGTGTTAGATAGGGCAAAGCTGAAACTCTGGCCCTGTCAGAGGAAGAAGCTCTTGTCTCCCAGGGAGACTGCACATGGTGCTGTCAACTGCTTGGCCACTGTGCAGGCTGGGCTGGGCCACTGGTGGACAGGGCCACATCTTGATGGGGACCGCGTAGTTATGTATGCCTCTTGCTCTATTGAAACCTAAAGCTGACGTCAGGACCGTGGAGAAGGACTTCAGCATCCTGGACTTCTTTATTTGTTCTTCTTCCTGGTGTGGCCACACTGAATACAGTTCTTTGCTCTGCTTTTCACAATGACACCTCTTTAACAGCCTGAAGTAAACGGCCTCGCTTAGGAGGGCTGCTAGACCCAGGCCTGAACACTGAAAATCCCATTAACAGTTTGCTTTGATTCTTTGCTCTGGATTCTTCTATAGGTTTTACACTGGTAAAATTACATTTTATTTGGAGTGTGTGTATGTGTAGAGTATGGGCATGAGTGCCAGGGTACACATGTAGAGGTCAGAGGACAGCTGTGGGAGTCTGTTGTCTCCTTCCCCATGTGGGTCCTAGGGATCAGAGTCAGGCTGTCATAGTCTTGGCAGCAAGCACATTTACAAACTGAGTCATCTCACTGGCTCTCTGCTAACAGATTTTTGTTAGTAAAACCATGATGTGCAGGTGGGTAGTGGTGGCGCACACCTTTAAACACAGCACTTGGGAGGCAGAGGCAGGTTGATCTCTTGAGTTCAAGGCCAGCCTGGTCTACAGGGTGAGTTTCAGGACAGTCAGGGCTACACAGAGAAACCCTGTCTCAAAAACCAACCAAGCAACCAAACAAGCGCGCAAAAAAAAAGTGATGTGCACACAAAGCATTTTATAGCTATAAATTCTAACTTAATAGCTTAATATAAAAAAACCACTGTATTTTCAATCCCTGCCTCTACTCATATGTTAGGGCATTAATATGACAATTTATATCTTTTAAGATATGACGCCTGGTGATCCCAGCAGTCAGAAGGCTGAGGCAGGAGGATCAGTTCAAGGCTAGCCTGGGCTACATGAGGCCCCATCTCAATAATGACAACACTTTGTAACCCATTATTGTAGATAATTATCCCTAGTCACTTATTTTTGAGATAGTGTTTTGCTGTATAGCCACACAGGTCTTATATTCCCAATCCTCCTGCCTCAGCTTCTCAAGTGCTGGGATTATAGGAATGGGCTACCATGTCCAGCTGCAGTAATTTTATACCAATTGAAGTTGATTCATGTGTGATCGATGTGAAATTACAGGATCTTGAATTTGTCTATGTACGTATCTTTTCTAGTGAGTTTATACATTCATGTGATTTGTATAATAAGCATTCTTCCTAAGCTTGAAGTGCTTATAGCATGTCTCATAAGGCAAGGATGGTGGTGAGCTCACTCGGCTTGTGTTTATTTGGAAAGGTCTATATTTTGTCTGTACTTCTTTTTCTCTTCTCCTTTCTCCCCACCTCCCCCTCCTTCCTCTCTCCCTTCTCCTCTCCTCCCTTCTCCCCTCCCCTCCCCTCCTCCTCTCGGGTGGTGGAGACTGGACCCAGGGCCACACATGTTAAGTAAGCAGTTTCCCACTGACCTGCTCTCCAGCCCTGTGTTTGAAAACTCGGCTTTGCCGGGTCTAGGGATGCCGTGTTTCTCGTGTTATGGTTTGGTTTTCCTCTCCAAGATTTTCAAAATGCTCCATTCTTTCCTTCAAGATGGCTGCTGGGGAACGTGCCCACAGTCTAACAGAATTTTTCCCCTTCTATTTTTTTTAAGCTTTTTCTTCGACTTTAGACAATTTCTTTATAATATGTCTTGGTGTCCTTTGGGTTCAACTTTTTGGGGACCTATGGACTTCATGAATCTGGAAAGCTATTTTACTGCCCAAGTTTGGGAGGCATTTAGTCATTTGTTTAAATAGATGGGTGTTCGTGTGCATTTGCGTGTGTGTGTGTGTGTGTGTGTGTGTGTGTGTGTGTGTGTAGAAAGAGAATCTGAGAACAGGATGTTAGTATGAAGGAAAAAAAGTACATTATCCTATGGATAATTGTGGTACTATTTA
Source organism: Peromyscus aztecus (assembly GCA_902168405.1). Lineage (NCBI taxonomy): Eukaryota > Metazoa > Chordata > Mammalia > Rodentia > Cricetidae > Peromyscus > Peromyscus aztecus. Next base: position 52,965 of record CABHPQ010165456.1, on the reverse strand, counting down.
TTTCTAATGATTGTATAATTGGAAAGCTTTCAGAAAAGCTGGCATAAAATAATTAAAATAAATGAACAGATAGGATTTCATGGTAGCCATCCTAGATAGGGCAATGGAAATTTTTCTTTCTATTTCTATGTATTTTATAAATATTTAACTAGAGACAGTAGCTCATACCTGTAATCCTTGAACTCAGGAGGCTGAGGAGGAGAATCTTAAACTTGAGGCTAGCCTGGGCTACATAGTGAACCTTCATCTCAAAATACATACAAAATGATTTTTAGATGTCTGTACTTCATGACTACATTGCCTTCACCCTGTCTGCTCCGGGCTGTCATGAGGGAGCAGCTCTGCTTAGCATCTCTCCTCATCTTCACATCTGCCTCAACCCAGCCCAGAAACAGCAGAGTCAAGTGACTGGTGGACTCACTCTCTGCCACCACACCCAAACTGATAAGGAAGTCAAATAAAATCCAACTTAAAATGCATTTTGATTAGTTTAACGAAAACTTCTCCGTTAAAATATGAACTGTTTATTTATACAGATTAAGTACACAGTGAACTGATATTTTATACAAACTCTAACAGTGTCCTAAACACAGAACTAAAATTAAACAGCAAAACAATCAGCTTTGACGGAGGCACGTGATTTGGCACCAAAATTCACAACTGTCTCTGTCACAATCCTTTTTGTTCAAATAACAGTGTTGACGTGAGAACACTAACGTGAGCCACAAAGAAGGATCATCTTGTGAAGAACACAGCAGGGAAGGAGGACAGTGGCAGCCTTCAGCGGCTCTTTATGTTATTCCTAGAAGGGTCAGAGAGCCTAAGGCCAGGAGGACCTGGCCCAGCACCATGTCCACATTAAACACTGGTTTAGCACTTCCCTGTGAGAAATAATCTGTGAGCCACTGCTGGAAGAAGGCCGGGTTGCTGTAGACACCGGGGAAATGTTTGCGCCCACAGCCATGCCCGTAGCTGGTAATTCCCATCACAAAGTATCTTTTGTGTTCTGGTAGATAGCACATGAGTGGTCCGCCGCTGTCCCCCTGTTAAAAATCCAAGATGGGTTTATCGTTTCTTATGCCGAGACAACGGAGTCCCACTCCACCTGTTTCTGTGAATATCCCTTCTCCTCCTACTCTGGGACAACACAGGTGTCCTGGTTTTCTTTCAGGCAGTAGCTCACCACACTTCCTATCAGGACGAAGCACAGGGAAGGAAGTTCAGAGAGCTGGGGGCCTAGTTTCCAACATGGACAGAGAAACAGCCAGGAAAGAAAAGGAAGAAGGAAATCAGATTTCATAAACATTGGAAACTTGTGGTCCAAATAGTATCTTTCACAAAAACAGCTGGATGTAGGGGTTGCATGCCTTTAATCCCAGCACTCAGGAGGCAGAAGCAGGCAGATCTCTGAGTTCTAGGCCAGCCAAAGCTACACAGTGAGATCCTGTCTCAAAAACAAGCAAAAAACGACAAATGAGAAATATAGGTCAGAAATATGTCAGAAACACCGCCTAATATGCACAAGGCCCTGGGTTTGATCTCCAGCATAAAGCAACAATGACCAGACAAAGTGGAAGCGGCAACAGCGGACACAGGGACATGCATTCAGCATCAGTGACAAGGGTGTTTGCTGCCTGGCTGAGTACAGAGGCGAAGCCAAGCCAGCTGAGCCTTCCCGACTGCAGACACAAGGTGACCAGGTGTCCCCTTGGCGGTAAGCCAAAACAGTCTTCCTTCAGTGGCCTCAGACACTGTGTGGATGCAACGAGACAAGTGACCAGTCAGGGCTAATGTGCTCTCCATCTGGGCAAACCCCAGGAACATGACCGTGGAAGGGCTAGTCATGAAAGACCACGTGTTGACCCACACCAGAGATGGCAGGATGCTAGTCCTACAGATTCGCATCTGCCTGTGTGGAGATGGTGGGTGTGTAGATGTGGATGGGTGGGAGGATGAGGTGTGAGTTCTTTTCTTTTTTTTTTTGTATGTGTGTGTGTATGTATATGTGTATGGATGTGCCCATGTGTGTAAGCACATATATGTGTGAAGGTCAGAGGTCAATGTCATGTGTTTTCTTCGAATGCCATGGCAAACATGCAGATGTCAGAAGACAACTTGAGCTCGATCTTCCCCCGCCTGAGGTAGGGTCTCTTCTTTTACTTCTGCCTACAAGGCCTGCAGGCTTCTGGGGATTCCCCTGTCTCTGTTTCCCATCTCCTTGTAGGAGCACTGAAATTACAGGCATGTAACATGTCCTGCTATTTTTGTGGGTTCTGAGGATCTGACCTCTGATCCTTCTCTTGCGCAGTAAACACTTCACTGAGCCATGTCTCCAGCCTGACACATGATTCTTACCGGGTAAGGATTCTTTTAGTGATGACGCAAAAGTCCTAAAGTTGGACTTGAGTGATGGTTGCACACTTCTACAAAATCCACTGGGTTAGAGACTGTCAGTGGGTGCACTCTGGTTCTGGGTGACAATAAAAAAGCAAGAAAAAGGAGACTGGAGAGATGGCTCAGTGGTGAAGAGCACTGTCTACTCTTCCAGAGGGCCAGGGTTCAATTCCCAGCACCCACATGGCAGCTCATAACCATCTGTACCTCCAGTTTCAGGGGATCTGATGCCCTCTTCTGGCCTCCTCAGGCACTAGGGATACACAGTGTGTACACACACACACACACACACACACACAAAACCTTCAGGCAAGACACTGAGACACATAAGACAAAATTTTAAAACAATGAGAAGAGGATCAGGAAGATGACAGATTCAAGGCAGATTTTGCCTGTGTTTGAGCCTGATAGAGGTAAGGACCAAGAAATCTGATCCAAGTTTTGGATTGTTGAAGTAGGAGAAAAAGAAAAGAATTTTGCATTAGCCTGACAATTCAGGCCTCTGTTCAGGTACCTCCAGGCTTTAGAAGACCTCTCAGAGGGTAAGTGTGTGGTCTTACCCTGCACGTGTCAAAGGTCCCGTTTTCGTGCCCTGCGCAGAAGGAAGTGTTAGGAATCACTCCTCCGTAGCTCTGCTCAGAGTTGCAGACCTCTCGAGAAATGAAGTGCACTCTCGCCTCTTGCAGGATGCTGGTGGGACTGCCTGTCAGCAGCAGGATGAACAAAGCTCTGTAAGTTAGGTCTTCATAATTGCAGGCATTTTTACAGTGACCTAAATGTTGGCATGTAGTCCAAGTGTGGTGACTCACACATGTAATTTTTAGCACTCTGGAGGCTGAGGCAGGAGGATTACTGTTGGCTCAAGGCTAGTCTGGGCCATAGAATGAGACTCGGACTCAAAAAATAAATAAAAACAGCGGCCAGTGGTGAGTAGCTCACTTGGTGTAGAGTCTTGCCCAGCAGACACAAAGCCCGGGTTTGATCCCCAACATGGCGTAAGCCATGAGTGGTGACACATGCCTGTGATCCCAGCATGCAGGAGGGAGAAGCAGGATCATGAGTTCAAAGTCATCCTCAGCTACAGTGAGTTTAAGGCCAGCCTGGGTTACAGGAGATCTTGTCTTAGAAAATAAGATGTGAAAAATTAAAGTATGAGCTTTAATAGACTTCACTGGTTTCCTCACTAAAGGAACGGAGTGAACAGGTACATGAAAGGTTCTCTCAGTGTCAGAGTCCAGTCTGTTTCCCCAATGCCCTGGGTGCTCACAGACACTCCTCTGCTTTGTCTGTGGTTTGCCCACCTGAGGCCTTTCATTACATAAATGGAGCTGTAGAATACAGTGCATTTTTCTCTAGCTTATTTCATTTAGGATAATGTTGATTTACGGGCCAGTATTCCATCCCTTTGTGTAGTTTAAAACTATTACATTACCTGAAATTACTAAAAAAAATAAGGTTGGAGAGATGGCTCAGGGGTTAAGAGCACTTCCTGCTCTTGCAGAAGACCTGAGTTTGATTCCCATGCCCATTTCAGGTAACTCCCAAACTCCTGTAATGCCAGCTCTGAGGACTTGACACTTTCTTTTGGTCTCTGGGACACTGCACACAAGTGCACACACCCACCACATGTAACAGAGGCTTTTCTCTGTTTCTCTGTCCTGCCCTGTCCTGAAGCCGTTTCCAAATAATCACTAAGGGGCTTGTATTAATTAGGAATGTTTGGCTGATGGCCCAGGTTTATTACTAGCCAGTTCTTACATTAAATTAACCCATTTCTACCAGTCTGTTTATTGCCATGTGGTCCATGGCTCACTGGTTCTCTGGTATGTTGTTTCTCAGGCAGCTGGCTCATATCTGCTCAACTCCGCCCTTCTTCATCTCTGTCTTCAGTTTGATTGTACCCGCCTAACCTTATTCTGCCTGGCTATTGGCCAAAACAGCTTTATTTATCAACCAATGAGAGCAAAACATATTCACAGCATACAGAAAGACCATCCTACAGCAACCATAGACACACACACACACACACACACAATTAAAAATAAGATAAATGAATGCTGGATACAGTGGCACATACTTTAATCCTGGTACTCAGGAGGCAGAGGTAGGCAAACCTCTGTAAGTTGCAAGCCAGCCTGGTCTGCATGGTAAGTTCCAGAACAGCCAGGGCTATGTAGAGAGACATCGTCTCAAAACAACAATAAAATAAAATAAAAATACTAAAAGCTGGGCATGGTGGTGCACGCCCTTAAAAAAAAAAAAGGAAATAAATGCTGGGTATAGTGGCACATAATCCCAGCATTTGGGAGGCAGAGGCAGGCAGATCTGAGATCTGAGTTCAAGTTCCGGAACTATACTGTGAGACTCTGTGTCAAAATCCAAATAAAATCAATGGCCATGCTGCGTTTGGTTGTCTTAGTCCTGAGTTGTTGGTGTCTCCCGTCATCTTCCTATTCTAGAGCTGCGATAAATGTTTGTGGACGCCCACGCTCCTCCCCTTTCAGTGGACATGCTGAAGCTGGATCGCGGCACAGTCCTGGCAGGGGTGCAGCAGGGCCCCGACTTCTCCCGCCCTCCTTGTGCTCATTTTCCAGCATTTCGCTATCATCAAGTCATGTGTGGTGCTGAATTAACTTTATTTACATATTCATTTTTTGTAGTGGTAGGGAGCTAGTCCAGGACATGCTCTCTCACTGAGATACATTCCCAACCCCTGACTTTTAAAATTAAATTCTCTTCATTTTTGCTAGTACTGAAACATATTTGTATATATTGCTCTCATACCTGGTCATTTTACTGAACTCTGTTCATTCCGATGCTTTGTTTAAAACTTTTAAATGATTTTTATTTTTGATGTGTATGGATTTTTGCCTACATGTATATATGTTTACTATGTGCATGTACTACCTAAGGAGGCCAGAAGAGGGGTTAGATCCTTCAAATTAGAGCTACAGCTGTGAGCCATCATATGGACTCTGGGAACCAAACCCAGGTCCTCTGGAAGAACAGCCAGTGCTCTTAACCACTGAGCCATCTCTCCAGCATTGGTCTTCGTTTTTATCAAAAGCATGCCAAAGGAGGATTTTATTAGAATTTAAGAGAAACATCCAGGCAGTGGCGGCAGGAGGCATAGGAGAAAGCTGATGCTTGCTAATTGAGGCACGGACCAGACAGACAGACAGCTCATCAGAAAAAGGCGGTCCACAGACAGGCAGCCTAATGAGCTGAGAGAAGAGCCTGCAAATGCCTGGTTTCCATTTGTTTGGTTCTTTGAGACAGGGTCTCTTGCATTCCACTCTGGCCTGGTTTGTAGCCAAGGATAATCTTGAGCTTCTGATCCTGCTGGTTCTACCTCTCCAGCACTAGGCCCACAAGCCTGCATCCTCACACACAGTTTATCCAGGGCTAGCGTTTGGACCCTGGGCTTTGTCCATGCAAACAGTCCACCGAGTGAGCCACACCCCATACTGTGCCGATGGGTTAGAGGCTGCCTTAGTGTATATGATTAAATAACCTGTGACTTGATTGATGCAGAGTACTCGTTCAGTGGATTATACAGCACATCATTATTTGCTGGGCATTTAGGTTGTTTCCAGTTTGGGGTTTGTTAATGACACTGTGATGAGAATTCCTGTGGCAGTTTCTCATCTGACAGATGCCTAACAGTGGCTCATACAGTAGCCGTTTCAACATGGTAGGTACATGGTAAAATTCTGAGGAAACTGACAAAGCTAGATGTGATGGCACACTTCTGTAATCCCAGTACTTGAGAAGCTGAGGCAGGGGGATCACTGCGAGTTTGAAGTCAGGCTGGGAGACTCTTATTTCACAAACAAGAAGAAACTGCTTACATACTTTCACCATTTTACATCCCCCGCCTCGCCTCAGCAATGTGGAAGTGTCCAGTTTCTCCAGATCCTTTCCAGGACTTGATATTGCCCATCTTTTTTTTTTAATGTATGTATTTATTTATTATGTATACAATGTTCTGCCTGCAGGCCAGAAGAGGGCACCAGATCTCATTAGGGACGGTTGTGAGCTACCATGTGGTTGCTGGGAATTGAACTCTGGAAGAGCAGTCAGTGCTCTTAATTGCTAAGCTATCTCTCTAGCCCGTTACTGTCCATCTTTTGGGTCAAGACTAGATGTGTGGTGACTTCTCACTGTGGTATCAGTGACGTCAACATCTTTCTACCTAGTATTGGCCACCTGTGCATCTACTTTGATGAGGTATCTTTTTAATGTCATCGAATTCACAACTCAGTCAGTACTGAGTTATACAAGTTTAGGGGTTTTTTTTGTTTTGTTTTGTTTTTCAAGACAGGGTTTCTCTGTGTAGCCCTGGCTGTCCTGGAACTCGCTCTGTAGACCAGGCTGGCCTCGAATTCAGAGATCTGCCTGCCTCTGCCTCCCAAGACTGAGATTAAAGGCGTGCACCACCACTGCCTGGATCAGTTATACAAGTTCTTTATAGCTCTCACAGGATTTCTGTATCAAATGGCTGGAAGCTTATCTTTTCCATTCTCTTAGATGTGTCTTTTGAAGAACATGCATTTTAAGGGTTTATTTTTATGTGTATGGATGTTTGCCTCTATGTATGTAGGAATGTGCACACATGTGTGCCTGTGGAGGTCAGAAGAGGGTCAATGGATCCCCTGGAACTCAGTTGTGAACCAACATGTGAGTTCTGGGAACTGAACCAGGTCCTCTGCAAGAGCGGCCAGTGCTCTTGACTCCCGAGTCATCTAAGAGCACACATTTTAAATTTTGACAATTTTTTTCACATTTACTCTAAAAACCATAAAAAACAAAAGCCAGAGTCAGGACTGGGCAGTGCACATGCCTGTCTGGTGGCCAGAGTAGGAACTCTATGCTCTCTTCTTCACTCCACTGAGACTCACACAGCACAGTGGTTAGAGGCATCTGGGGTGTGTGTGTGCGCGTGCGCGCGTGCTCAGGTGTGGGGGGATCAAACCATTGGATTCAGAGGCTTCTGAAGGCAGGGAGGGGCTGAAGCCATCCCCTTCAGTGGCACTCTCCATGGCTTAGGTTTTTCACATGGGTGCTGGATCTGAACTCGGGTCCTCACGCTTGCGGCAAGCACTGTTAGTACTCTTACCCACAGAGCCATCTTCCCAGCCTAGATTTGTTTTTTCTAAGTGTCTTTCATTTCCACTCCTCCACCCTTTTTAAAGACAAGAACTCAGATAGCTCGGGCTGGCCCCAGACTGTGCAGCTGAGACTGGCCTTGGGCTCTTTCTTACCTTCCTGTCTTCATGCTGAGTGCTGGATGACCTGTGTGGGCCACGCCCAGTGTTCATCCAGTTTCCCTCCCCTCAGCCTCTTCCATGTCCTTCGGTTCTGCAGACCTCAGATCCTTTGGTCGTTTCTTCCGCCTCACACCTTCCTTCTTCAGCTGTGCGCGACACCGTGCTCATCCAGTGAGCGCCAAATACAGTAGTTACAGTTTTCATTTTTAAGATTGTATTTGGCTGTCTTTGAAGCATGTCTGGTCATTTAATCACTTATTAAATTATAACTCTTTTTTTATTCCTTTAAAGAACTAAAATATGTTTACTGGATATTCTGTCTAAATATTGATAGTATAGGAAGTCCTCAGAGGTTGACTCTGTTTACTATTTCTACTGGTTTCCTTATAAACAGTGTTTATTTATGTATTTGGTGATCTGGTTCTCCATCCTCCCTTCCTCCTCCTGTGAATCAAACAGCAGGACTGTGCATGCTTTTACTCTGCCACTGAACTACATCCTCTGCTCCTTTTCTTTATATTTTTTTGGGAAGGCATGGAAATTATTATTTAGTATGAAATTTTTATTACAATCATTTATTTTGTGTGTGCATGTGTGTGTCATAGCACACACATCAGGGTCAGAGGACAACTGCGAGAGTCAGTCATGACCAGAAGCCATCTGACCAGCTTATTATTTTCATGTATCATAATCACATAACAGCAGTCTATATTGTGACACGTCACATGTGTATGTAATATGTTTTGATCGTATTCACCTCATCACCCTGTTCTGTCTCCTTCCCCCACACCCCTTCCCACTTCTCCCCGTATCCGCCTTTATGTCTCTTTCTCTTGTGACCTGAGGAGTTGATTAGTGCTGCTTCCGTGGGCCCTGAGCAGCCGCTACACCACTGAAGTGTCTTCCTCCCTCAGCTCCGGCGTTGTGTTCTCCAGGGTTCCTTTCTCATCTCTTGGATCTCTCCTGGTGACGGCGACATCTGAACTCTTTAAGGCCTTTTTCTGATGTCCCTCACTCCTGGCACCTGGCTTTCCTAAGGTTTAATAATTTAAAAAAATCCATTTTCATTAATCTCTATAAAGAATGCTTCAAAGCCTTAGATAAAGTTGGCTTTTTTTGTTTGTTTTTTGTTTTTTGAGACAGGGTTTCTCTGTGTAGTTTTTGGTGCCTGTTCTGGATCTCGCTCTGTAGACCAGGCTGGCCTCGAACTCACAGAGATCCGCCTGCCTCTGCCTCCCGAGTGCTGGGATTAAAGGCGGGTGCTACCACCACCCGGCTAAAGTTGAAATTCTTATAAATATGACTTGCACATGACCTGGTACCTAGGGACAGACAGCACCATACTGCTTAAGTTTTCAGCTGGCATCTATGTCTTAGAAAACGTGGTGTGATTCAGACTGCAAATTCAGGGGAGTGGCAGTCATCATACACAGTTCTGAAGAAATGTCCACCTCCTCATCCCACTTGGCAGCTTTTCTAACTATTTCAGGGTTTGGAATACAAATAGCTAATTCTTGGATTACATCGACTCATTTCCCAACGACTGTTGTGGCTGATTGTAGCCACAGCATGTTGCATACTATATATAAGGCAGAGGACCACAGGGTGCTCTTTATGTCCTCTCCTGCCAAGATCACACACAACCAAAACACATCACTATGTGTGCATGTGCACATGAGTGCTTACATGTGGAGTCAGTCTTCTCCTCCACTGAGTAGATTCCAGGGATCAGACTCAGACTGTCAGGCCTGAGGGCAGACACCACTGCCCGCTGAGCCATCTTGCTGAACCCACAAATAAAACTGCAGTGAGCCTCTGTGCGTATAGTGCTGTGGGTATTGTCTTTCTCCACTTCTCTCAGTTTTGGTTCTTGTTTTTGGTTTTTTGAGACAGGGTTTCTCTGTGTAGCCTTGACTGCCCTGAAACTCACTCTATAGACCAGGCTGGTTTTGAACTCACAGAGATCCACCTGGCTCTGCCTCCCGAGTACTGGGATTGAAGGCGCGTGCCACCACCGCCTGGCTCTTGTTTAGTTTTTTAGTACAGGGTTGCACTCTGCTGCTGAGTTCTACAGCACAAGCTGTAACCTCAACAACGGGATGCTGAGCTAGGAGGACTGAGCACTTGCGGCTTCGGCTTCATATCACTGTAGAGAAACCTTCCCTCTTTGGTTCTGTGTATTTATAGTTGCTGCTTCTTCTGGTGGATTGAACCTTTTATTATGATACAGTATTCCTCAGCATTCTGGTAATTTTATTTGATCTGCTCTACTTTATAATATTAATGAAGTCATTCCTGCTTGCTCTTCCATTCTAGGTTTATTTTATTTTTATTACTATTTTACACGTATGAGTGTTTTGCCTGCATGTATGTCTGTGCACCATGTGCATACCGTGCCCATGGAGGCCAGAGAAGCCATCAGATTCCTCAGGAACTGGCGTTATAGACAGTTGTGAGCCACCATATGGGTGTTGGGACTTGAACCTGTGTCCTCTGAAAGACCAGCCAGTGCTCTTAACCACTAGGCCGTGTCCCTCGGCCCCAGATTCTTTTTAAGTTAGTGCTGTCTTGTGCCTTTCCCATTGTCTCTCACACAGCCATGTAATTTCCAGGGCTATAAGGTGAGTACTGGTCATCACAGAGTGTCTCTGAGGATAAATTTTCTTCTGCAGCATGGTGGACTACAGGTGTGCCCGAAGAGTCCACAGGACACCGTCACAGGGAGCACGCACAGCCAAGGACTGCGTGTAATGATGCTTCTGAGCTTCTTGTCATATCTGAAGCGGGCTGTGGCTGTGGCCACCCCATGTTGTTATGAATCATGGGCTCCAGCTTTACGGGCATCTCTCCTCCATCAGTTGGGATCTTTGTTTTCCCCAAGGTCCATAAAACCACTGGAATCGGTGCCTGTCAGGTGTCAAACACTCTCAGATCGGCGTCACCTCTGTGCCCGGCTCTTCCCCTTGCACTCCACGCTATCCTTAAGCTCCGTGTTATTGAGGGCTGGGGCATGTGCATGCCGCAGTCGGGGGGGGGTCAGAGGGCAGCCTTATGGAATCAGTTCTCTCCTTAATCTCAGGTCATCAAGGTGGCTTGGAATGTTCCTGTGCCCACTGGGGCCATCTTGCCTGTCCTGTATGCTCCATTCCTGCCCTATGGATCCTTCCTGTTGGGTGGTCCTCAGTGGGAAGACTCAGGTGTGTTTGTGGTATGTCGTGTTGGAACACCAGTTTTATCTGAACTGCCTGATGCCTTGCAGATCATGAAGCTATGTGGCTCTGTGATGGGTCATACAGTATAGAGGGGACATGGTAAGACTGAAGCCGACTGGAAGACAGATGGCATAGGCTGGCTTAGCTGAAGGAGTAGTGAGCTGTGTGACTCCTCAAGCTCACCGGGTTATGGTACATTTCAGAGTATTGCTGAGTTAGTACATAGACGGTGTGTGTAACTCACTCTGTAGACCAGGCTGGCCTCGAACTCAGAGATCCGCCTGGCTCTGCCTCCTGAGTGCTGGATTAAAGGCGTGTGCCACCACCGCCCGGCTGCAACCATTCTTATGTTATTGCTTTATAATAACTGTCAACAATTCATTTGGATGACCACGTTCTTTTTTGGTTAATTTTGTTTGTTTGTTTTTGAGAAAGGGTCTCTCTATGTAGCCCTGGCTGTTCTGGGACTTGCTAAGTAGACCAGCCTGGCCTTGAACTCTCAGAGATCCATATGCTTCTTCCCTTCAAGTGCTGGGATTAAAAATGTATGCCAAGGGGCCAATGCCCATGCTCTTTGAGTTAGAACATGGCAAGGTTGGGATTAGGACTATAGTTCTGTTGTGCATGCTCTTTTCCCATACTATATTGCTTTCCTTATCTTCCTTCAACAGTGCTCAAGAAAAACAGTAATTTACGAAGTCTTTCCTAAAATTATCTTTTTGCTCTCTAAATAACCACAAATAAAAACCAGATATGGTGGTGCACATCTGTACAGGTCCGAGGTCATCTTATTTTGGTGACGGTTTCTGAGACAGGGTCTCACTAAGGATGTGGCTGTCCTGGAACTTGCTATGTAGTCCAGGGTGGCCTTGAACTCTGAGATCCAACTGCCTCTGTCTTCCAACTACTGGTGGATTTCTGTGAGTTCAAAGCCAGCCTGAACTACATAAAGAGTTCCAGGACAGCTAAGGCTCTGTAGAGAGACCTTGCCTCAATCAATCAGTAAATCAAACAAGAAAGCAGGCTGAGGAAACCATGGGCTTAAGCCAGTGAGCAGCCTTCCTTCATGGTTGCCGCCTGCCTGCCTCCCCTCCACTAACAGACTGTGATGGGAACCTGGAACCCTTTCCTCCCCACACTGCTGTGGTCGTGGGGCTTATCACAGCATTAGGAACTGAACTAGAACACTTTACACTCATGGTCTGCCAGACAGAAAGGCAGCAGCAGCATTTCAAAGGGTACTGAGGGAGCAGGAACCCGAGAACGGACATGCTCGCTTGGGAAGCCTGCTGCTCTTACAAAGACAGCTTTTCTGTTCTTCCTGTCCGGCCTATGGATCAACAGCTAGAGAGAGAGGCAGGGCCTCCTGCCTAACCCTGCACAGGACATTACATGAAAGGGAAAGTAAACAGTCAGCCCTGGGAGCCCAAACTTCTGGTTTAAGGTGGGCATTTCTGTCCCAGGTCTCTCATCAACTCTGAGTCCTGGGCTGCAGAAATGCTAGACTGTCACTAATGTCTGCATTTAGTTCAAGTATCTTTGGTGTTTATAACCAGGGTTCCTAAATACTTCTGCTTATGCAAGGAAACTTCTCTCTCCCATAAGGAAGAAAAAACAAGGTAAAAATTTTCTTTTTCATGGTTTAAAAACTCAACTTTTAAGCTTTTGGGTAGAAAGGTAAAAATAAATAAATACATAAAATGGAGTGAATAAAACTTAATAATAGACTGCTTGCCTAGCACGTGCAAAGCACTGAATTTGATCCCTAGCACAATCAACTAATCAATAGCTTGAAAAAAATATACACAAGGATATTAATGTGTAAAAAGATTCCCTCCCTTTGCCAATAATCAGGATGGTGTGTATCAGTTGAACTCAGACTGTAATTACCTTCTTCTTTGGTTCTTCCCCAGCCACTTACAAAACACGTTGTATTTTGGTCCAGTTTTTGGAGAACACCAAAAGGTAGACAGATAGGCTGAATATAGTCATTGTACCTCACGGGTCTCCTTAAACGGAACAGTGCGATATCATTTACGAAAGTTTCCAGGATGAAGTCTGGTTGGATGATGATGGCTACTACTCGGATATTCTTGAAGCGGGAGCGGCGCCGGGAGAGGTCATTGATTCCGATCACTGCTCTCCACTTGAGAGGATCACTGCAAGGAAGCAGACATTCTTATTACACACAGGCTCAGTTAAACTCTTTTCCTTGATTTTTCACGCGATTTCGGGTTTTTATATTGGACTGACAACAAGGCTTTAAGCGTGTTTCCCCGTGACATGAAGTGTAAAATGAAGGCCCAAGTGTCATGATGCAGCCGAGTGGAGGAGGCTGAGTGCGACAAGACACTCGGGTTCCAGACCACGAGGACCGTGCGGCTGCAGGCCAGTGTCCCTCACTAGCAGGCAGAAGCCTGAATTACTCCACATATGGTTCTGAGACAGCTAGCTGTTTGGAAAGAAAAGAAAATGAAATCCCTGAAACACAAAGCACCAAAGTAAACCCCAAATGTGTAAAAAACTTAGAACTCTCTTAAGAGTTGCTGTCTTCAAGAGATAGGGAAGTGCTAGATGTGGGATCTGCCTCCAAATAACTGGAAAACAAGGAGTTTAGCTCTGCAGTCCAGGCTCAGCATGCATAAGGCACAGGGTGGGGAGGTGGGGGAAGGGCAGGAGAGAGCACAGGAGTGAATACATTATATACATATATGAAATGTCGTCATGAAGTTTTGTATAATTAATACATGCCAATAAAAATCATTAAAAGATGAGGTATAAGTTTAAAACTTGAAGCTGTGTGATAAGGACATGGAAAAATATTTCCTCTACTTTTATAATTTTTTTTTTTTTTTTGGTTTTTCGAGACAGGGTTTCTCTGTGTAGCTTTGTGCCTTTCCTGGAACTCACTTGGTAGCCCAGGCTGGCCTCGAACTCACAGAGATCCTCCTGGCTCTGCCTCCCGAGTGCTGGGATTAAAGGCGTGCGCCACCACCGCCCGGCATACTTTTATAATTTTTTAAAGATTTATTTATTTCTATTTTATGTGTTACGGATGTTTTCCACATATGTTTGGCACCACATATGTGCCTGATGCCCAAGAATGCCAGAAGAAGCTGGGTGGTGGGAGGCAGAGGCAGGCTGATCTCTGAGTTCAAGGCCAGCCTGGAATAGAGCAAGTTCCAGGACAGCCAGGGCTATACAGGAAACCCTGTCTCAAAAAAAAAAAGAATGCCAGAAGAGGGAATCAGATTCCCTGAAATTGGGGGTTATAGGTAGTTGTGAGCTGCCATGTGGGTACTAGGAATCAAGCCCAGGTCCTCTGGAAGAGCAGACAGTGCTTTTAACCACTGAGCCATCTCTCAAAACCCTAATTCTGAAAAATATACTAGACTAAAACATTTGGATCTTAGCATTAGAATTGAGAAAATTAAACCAAAAAGAAAACAAGTGAAAATATAACTCTGACATAAGAAAGGATTTGTTTGGTTTTTGAGACAGTTTTACCATGTTTATTAGTTACTTTGTCTCACTGCTGGGATAAAATACTCCAATACAAGTAGCATAGTGCACAAGGGCTTATCCTGGTTCATAGTCCTAGGGCACAGTCCATCATGGCAGGAAGGCGGGACTTCAGATACACAGGAAGCTGGTTTTGGTTCCATTTAGAATTGTTTATGAAATAAAGTCCCATGATACTCTACCATTCCAAATATTCCCTATGGGAAGAAAATGGGAGGCATGGGGTGAATACATACCTAGACTCTTTAGTGCAGTGGGCGGCTGTGAGGACCCACCTGTCTCTCACTAAGGCACCACCACATACATGCACAAGTAAATCGCCATCTTGAATCTGCAGGCTAACTAGCCATGGCCATGCGCCAACAGCAGCTTGTGTGCCTCCTATGATCCGAGACCCTTCCAATGCACCCCTAAGTGGTGCTATTCCACAATCTAAAAACAAAGCAATACATTATTTGGAATAAACACATTTTGTGTTACTTCCTAACCTGAATACAATAACACAATCCTTTTTCTCTTTAGACAGGGATAAAGCAAGCCAAATTTGAGGCAAGCTGAAATTTTCAACAGCAAATGAATTAAGACAAACATGCCATACTTGACTACTTAGGAAGACACAAAATCAACATAATTTATTAATAACTCTATTGCCCAAGAACATAAAAAATAAGTTTCTCTGGCCAAATACCATGTTCTTTGCTTTGTGAAACAGTGATCAAGCTCCTTAGCCTGAGGCAGCATAGTAGTATACACTTGTTTTTTTTCTGTTTTGTTTTGGAGACAGGGTTTCTCTGTGTAGCCCTGGCTGTCTTGGAACTCACTCTGTAGACCAGGCTGGCCTCAAACTCAGAGATCCACCTGCCTCTGCCTCCCAAGTGCTGGGATTAAAGGCGTGCGCCACCACCACCGCCCAGTGGCAGTACCAACTTGTAACCCCAGCATTCGAGAGTACCGGACAGGAAGACGGGACTATATAGTGAGACGTGTGTGTGAACACATAAAGCCTCATGCTTAGTGGCTTGGGATACACAGCTCACTGGTAAGGGTGTGTAGGTAGCACGTACATAAATAAACTCCTGGTTCAGTCTGTGGCATAAAACAAACAAAAGCTGCAGTTGGTTGGGAGGCACAAGCGATGCACGTCTTGCCCGTTAACCTGTTGAGTAATTCTCAACTGCATTCGGAAAAGGTCACCTGACCGGAAGGACCCTGTGAGCCCTGAGCACCAATAAATCTGTTGATAAAACCGTAAGTGCTGAATGCTTTGGGGTCATCGCTGACATCGCCACCACGGCACCAGATACTGCCCTTCGCGAAGAGCGGTTCCTCTTCCGGGGTCGGGGTCTCGGGCCCTCGCGTGGCGGCCTGTCCCTGCGCCGCGCCCTGTCCCCGAGCCGGGACGGGGCCGTCCCTGCGGGCCAGCGGGTGGAGCTCGGAGCAGAGGAGGGCGCCGCCCAGCCACAGCAGCGCAGCGCTCAGCGCCCACGGCCCCATGGCGCCCGCAGGCCCCAAGATGGCGGCGGCGCCCGAGGCTCAGGCGCGCGTGCGCAGGGCGCGGTGCATGCCGGTCGTGCGTGGAGCTGGGGAAGGACGGCGGGGTGGAGGAGAGCAGAGCGTGCAGGGGTTGAGACTGCAGAGGATAACGGCGGCGGGTGCGGAGCCGGCACCTCAGGATGGGGAAGGGAAGGGAGGCCTCACCATGTGTCGGGTGGGGGCCCGGAGCTCTGGCGGACCCCGGGGTGGGGGTGGGGGGTAGGGGTGAGGGGGTAGGGGGTGGCTCGGCGGGTAAAGGCTCTCCCCTGGCAAGCATGCCCTGCAGACCCGGGAGGAAGGGCCCCGCTGCAGATGGCCTCCTCTCACAGCCAGGGCACCGTGGTCCGCCCGCTCACGCCCGCAGTAATAGGTCAGAACTGAATTATTAAACCCCCGTGTGGAGGTTGCCTACATGTAAGGAATAGACCTCTCATGTGGGAGTATTTCACATCAAAACGTTGAAGTGGCAGTGAGTCGTGCTTAAGGCCTAAGTGTGTATGTGACTTTTGTGTTTCCCGGGTATAAATTAGAAGTTCCTAGGAATCTCAAAGGAAACCCCACATACGGTGAAAGACGTGTCTTAACCCCATCGTGCAGCTATCGTGACCCATGGTTAGCTTGTTTTGTTTTGAGACAGTTTCTCAGTGTAGCCTTGGCTGTCCTAGAACTCACCGTGTAAACCAGGCTGGCCTCGAAATCACAGAGGTCCGCTTGCCTCTGCCTCCCGAGTGCTGGGATTAAAGGTGTGGGCCGCCATCATCCGGCTTTTTATTTTCTTTTAAATATTTATTCATTTTCATTTTGTTTGAGTGATTGCCTGTGTGTATATATAAACAGAACTGAACTTGTGGAGGTTATGAGCCACCATGTGAGTGCTGAGAACCGAACCTAGCTTTTCCAGAGAGCAACAAGTGATCTTCTGAGCCATCTCTCAAGCCCCATGCTTATTTTTAAAAAAAAAAAAAAAAGAAAAGAAAAGAAAAAAGAAAAAAAATGACGTTTTATTTTGTGTGTGCATTGGGTGAACACGTGCATGCCACTGTGCATGTGTGGAGGCCAGAGGAGAGCTATCAGTGATTGGCTCTCTGCTTCCACCATATGGGTCCTAGGAATTAAACTCAGGCCTGGTGACAAGCACCTTCTCTCACTGAACCATGTCAGGGACCCAGCTGTTGTGGAAATTACTTTAGGCAAAGATGTGTTACATTTGTTTCTGCTGCAATGTGTTTAACTATGTAAAGAGACGCCTGGAGAGATGGCTTAGCGGTTTAAGAGCACTGGCTGTTCTTCTGGAGGTCCTGAGTTCAATTCCCAGCAACCAACCATTTGTAATGAGATCTGGCACCCACTTCTGGCCTACAGGCATATGTGCAGGCAGAATACTGCATATATAATAAACAATAAAGCTTTTTTAAGGTTTATTTATTATGCATACAGTGTTCTGCTTGCATGTACATCTACATGACATAAGAGGGCACCAGATCTCATTATAGATGGTTGTAAGCCACCATGTGGTTGCTGGGAATTGAACTCAGGACCTTTGGAAGATCAGTCAGTGCTCTTAACCTCTGAGCCTTAAATAATAAATCTTAAAAAAAAAATGTGCTGCTGTTTCATCTGGCCTGCCTAAGGCACCTGATTGGTCTAATAAAAAGCCAAATGGCCAGTAGCTAGACAATAGATGGATGATAGGTGGGGTTGGTGGACAGAAAGAATAAATAAGGGGGGAGAGAGAGAGAGGGAGAGAGAGAACATTAGGGAAAAGAGAGAGAGATGCCCAGGGCCAGCCAGTCAAGCCACCAGCCAGCCAGACACAGGAGAAGCAGGAAAGTAGGACATACAGAAAGAAGGAAAGGTAAAAAGCCCTGAGACAAAACGTGGATGAAGAGAAACAGGTTATAAGAGCTAATGGGACAAGCATAAGCTAAGGCCGAGCATTCATAATGTTAGACCCCAAGGTTAGGGTCTCGAGTAGGCGCCCCCAAGAACCCAGACTCCAGTCCAGTTGATGCAATAGCAACAGGTTTTTATTAAAGCGGCTGTATAGTCGGGCAAACTCAGCTCAAAGAGCATGAGTCGC
Source organism: Peromyscus aztecus (assembly GCA_902168405.1). Lineage (NCBI taxonomy): Eukaryota > Metazoa > Chordata > Mammalia > Rodentia > Cricetidae > Peromyscus > Peromyscus aztecus. The sequence continues at coordinate 34,954 of CABHPQ010165456.1, read as the reverse complement.
ATCGCACTACAGTCACATAGACACTTTTAAAGGAAAAACCCACAAAAGCCATAAGATTACAATTCCCATACAATCAGAGTGGGTACAGTTAAGTCAGTACCTGTACAGGAAGAATTGGCACATTCTTCCTGAAACCTCAAGGGAGGTATCAGGGCAGGAGTGGAGTCTACACAAAGGTCACAGTGGTCCTTCCTGGAACACTTGGAACTATCCCAGTCACAATTGAGCACATCTCTTAACAGAAATCTCTTTACATTGTTACATTGTTGCAGGGGTGGTTGAATAATGGCTGAGTCAGCTTGCCCTGGGAACTAGATTTTTAGTTCCTCATTTCCTGGGATGTGGGGGTGTAAGCCTGAGGGGTTAGAGTCTTTCAATAACTAATATTAAGTCTCTGTGTCATGATTTAGGGGCTGGCGGTCTGAGAAAGCCTGCTATACCCAGCCATAGTTTTATCTTATCAGATTACAATCCTAACCAAGGTACCTTTGGAGCCACCCTATAGTTTCACGTATCATTAAAGGGAGGAAGAGTTTCTTGGCCGCCACCAAAGCTGTTCCTGTAATTACCCACTGCTAAGACACTCAAGACTCTGCTTTGAAAAGCCCACACCTTCTTTCCCTGAGCGTCTCTTTCTACTTCCTCTGCTTAATTGTTTTTCTTCTTTTCCGAGACAGGGTTTCTCTGTGTAGCCCTGGCTGTCCTGGAACTCTCTGTAGCCCAGGCTGGCCTCGAGCTCACAGAGATCTGCCTGCCTCTGCCTTGAGTGATGGGATTAAAGGCATTTCGCCACCACACCTGGCAGTTTATTTTTATATATATGTGGTGTGCCTGCTTGTGTGTGTGTGTGTGTGTGTGCGTGCGCGTGCAGCAGATTCATGCAGTACCCATAGAAGCCATAAGAAGGTGCCAGACTCCCTGGAGTAAGTGACGTGCTCTTAACCACTGAACCGTCTTTCTGTTCCTCTCATGCTTAAATTTATGTTAGAAATCTATCTTTATTTTATTGAGACAGGGTCTCACTATGTAGTCCAGGCTGGCCTTGAACTCGGCATGTAGATCAGGATGGCCTTGATGCACCCATTCCTGTGCTTCCCAAGTGCTTGGATTAAAGGCATGTACCACTGTACCCAGCAGATACCTCTTTTTAATAAACTCCAGCCCTGCTTCATACTGGCTGATCCCAAAGTTCTTGGCTGGGGCAAATTCAAGGATGCAGCTTTACCCTAGTAGAGGCCCCTGAAGGATAGGGACGTCTCAGTCAGGCAGCTCCAGGCTGCTGTCTCCCGCTGTACTGCAGCTGACAAGGCTGAGCTGACAGTCATGATCAAGGACCCTCCCTCTCCTCCAACCAGCCAGATTCTTTGCCTCTCTGGGAGGCCCGGGACACATTCCTTGGCGTTCCACTTGAGGGAGGCCTTTACACCACCCTGGTCAATCCGTGGAACAAGCTGGTTCTACCTCGTACAGCGTATGCCGGCTCTCTTTTTCTTCCCTCCTTCCTTTCTTTCTCTTCCTCCTCCTCTTTTTAAAGCAGAGTCTCGTGTGTCCACCTGGCTGGCTTTGAATTCTTCGGCCGATGACAGGCACATGCCACCATGCCTGGTTTAGTGCTGGTGATGGAGCCCAAGGCTTTGTGCATGCAAGGTGAGCAAGCGCCATGTCACCCGAGCCGCAGCCCCAGGGCTCAGGGACCTATCTGATTCTTTAATTTTTACTTCATTTCATGTGTACAGCTACTTTGCCTGCATGTGTGTCTGTGTACGACTGCTGTGCCTGTGCCCACGGAGCATTGGGTCCCGTGGAACTGGGTTACAGACAGTTGTGAGCTACCATGTGGGTGCTGGGAGTCGAACCCAGATCCTCTGGAAGAGTAACCAGTGTTCCTAACTGCTGAGCCATCTCTCCAGTCCCTCGCGCACCTGTCTTTCTAAAGTCTTGAGTGAAGACTGCCTTGCCCTGCGTTAGTCACCGACCGCTGTTTCCCAGCGTTAAAGACTGATGTCTGCTGTTGAGTTGTAGGTGATTTTGCCGTCCCTGTCTCGAGCTACGCTGAGCTCTGTCCTGTTAGCCCCATGCCTTCGGGAACAAGGACTACTGTAGGTGGTGAGAGTCTGAGGGGCTCGTCTTTTGGCAGAGAGGGGTCAATACAAGGACAGCTGTGTTGTGTGCATTCCATCTCCAGGCAAGGGTGGGAGGCAGCACTGGAGGAGGGGAGCACATTATGTGGGTGTCAGTGAGCGAAGCTTGTAGAAGCGGTCCAGGTGGCTCCTGGGGGGTGACAAGCTGCCAAGAAGCAGTTCCTCCTCACTCAGTATTTTAGCAGAAGGTCTGAGGAGAAAACAGCTTGGGGCAGGCATGTTTCTGTGGGGCTGTGCAGTTGGATATGGTTTTGAAATCAGGGCAAAATAATGAGTCTTGCTATGACAGAGAATAGGGGTTCAAAACACAGGCGCATGCAGCCAAGCATGAAAGGGCCTGGTGGGGGCCTGGCCGCCCTCTGCCCTTCTGGGCCTTCACTGTCCTGTCTGCATCCTCGCCTCTCTGTGGGTCCACACTCATCGGCAGACAGATGCCTTCTGACGCTATGGGCCGCCTTCTTCCTCGGAGGGAGCTCCTCTTAGAGGTAACCAAGGCAGCAGTTTGAATGTGTCCTCCAGAGGTTCAGGGGCTGGAGGCTTGGTCTCTAGTGGGGTGACATCGGTGTGTTGGGACAGTAAAGAAGTATGGCCTAAGTTGGGCTTGGGGGACATCGGATCCTGGACACCCAGACTGAGGTTTTTGTTTGTTGTCTGGAAACAAGGTCTCGGGGTGCTCAGGCTGTCCTGGAACTCTCTATGTAGCCAAGGGCAGGCATGTGCTACATCCGACTAAGTCAGAGCTTCTAAATAAACCGCTCTTCTTTACCAAGTGCTGACTCTCTGGTGCTCTGTGGTAGCTCTTTACCAAGTGCTGACTCTCTGGTGCTCTGTGGTAGCTCTTTACCAAGTG
>CABHPQ010165456.1:0-22732 GCA_902168405.1 Peromyscus aztecus | reverse complement strand
ATGATGTGTGGTGTGGTGTGTGTGTGTGGTGTGTAGTATGGTGTGTGTGGGTGTGTGTGTGTGTGTGTGTAGTGTGTAGTATGGTGTGTGGGGTGTGTGTGTTGTGTGTGTAGGTCAGAGAACACCGCTAGGAGTCAGTTCTATCCTGGCACCTCCTGGGAGTGTGGGATTTGGGAATTGAACTCAGGTCCTCAGACCCGCAGGCCCGCATGCACATCCCTGCACCTGCGGAGCCACCTCAGAGGCCCTCTGCTTTTCCTTGTTTACTTTCAATTAGTTGACATCCTTGAGGGGTATGACAACACAGGGAAGGCTGCTCCAAGACTTCTCAGGGGCTCATGGTAGCACATGCCCTTAATCCCAACACGCGGGAAGCTGACAGGTGGATCTCTGAGTTCCAGGGTGCCGTCATGGCATAGCCCGATCCTTGAGAAACAGATTAAATCATAAACAGGAACAAGCCCAGTTTGACTTTGCTATAAGATGGTTTCCAAGCCCAAGATGGAGGAAGGCTGGTTTGTCAGTTGTTATTTTTCTTTTCCTTTCCTTTCCTTCCCTTTTCTTTTCTTTTCTGAGAGGTGTAGGGGGTCTGGGAGGTATTGGGGTAAGGGAAGCAATATGATCAAAATATATTGTATGAAAAAGTAGAAATTTAAAGAGAGAGAGGGCATTGGATTCCCTGGAACTGAAGTTACTGACAGCTGTGAGCCTCCATGTGGGTGCTGGGAATCAAACCCAGGTCCTCTGGAAGAGCAGCCAGTGTTCTTAACTGCTCAGCCATCTCTCCAGCCCCAAGATCAACTATCTCTTAATGGTGTGTTCAAAGCATTTGGTGTTTTATTAAGCATATGTAACAGACCCAAAGATACCATTTTAATGGATTTTAGGAAGATGGCCTGTGTGTGAGACTGTGTAGACTTGTCAGGTCTTTGAATGGACAGTTAAATCCATCGTGAAGCCCCAGGGCCTGTCGGAGTCGGCAGGTGGTTAAGCCTGCCGACCACATGATGAAGGTTTTGGCTAGTTGAGGACTGTCAATGGTGTGGTCATGTCCGGTGGGAAGTGCCCTCCTCTTCTGTGACCCATTTGAGGCTCTGCCTCTGGTTGTCTTGTGTGTCTGATGAGTTCGCAGTCCTGGTTTGTCTTATGTTTTGATCGACTCCTCAGTCTGCTCTGGATTTAACTTGCTGGGCGTGTACGTGGTGACACTTTGCTCATGTGAATGACACAGCTGTCCCAGTGCCGTGGTTTGTGCCGGGCAGATGGTGTTGGTTTATATGTGCAAACGAGACATGCAGTCACTCTGCCCCAAGTTTGCGTAGTCCTTTTTGTACAATTGGTGTGTGATGGCCCTGGTATGTTCCTTCTCGTACTACATCTCGTCATCATTGATATATAGTAAGTGTTTGCTAATAGGCCAAGGGTTAGTAAGGTATATGAGTTGTAATGGAATCATACCACTAGGCCTGATGTAAGGAGAAGGGCGGAGAATGCTCCTGTAAGTGGCCACGGGCTTGGGTTAACTATGTGGTAGGCATGGGTTTGGTGGGTCATTGTGTGTTATCGTGTAAGTACAGACTGACTAGTAGTGTGAAAACGTAGGCTTGAATTAGGGCCACGGCGAATTCTAGGACAGTTAAAAGGGCTCGAACAATAAAGGTGATGGAGGCAGTGGGTGGGCTGATGCTTGTGAGTACTAGTGTTGCACCTCCGATTAGGTGAATGAGGAGGTGTCCGGCTGTAACACTGGCTGTGAGTCGTACTGCTAGGGCTACTGGTTGAATAAATAGACTAATTGTTTCGATGATGATAAGTATAGGAATTAAAGAAATAGGGGTTCCTTGTGGTAGGAAGTGGGCTAATGAGGATTTTAGTTTGTGACGGAATCCTAGAATTACAGCCCCGGCTCATAGTGGGATAGCTATTCCAAGGTTTATTGATAGTTGTGTTGTAGGGGTAAATGTATGCGGTAGTAGTCCTAGAAGATTTGTAGATCCAATAAATATCATTAGAGAGACTAATATTAGTGACCATGTACGACCTTTGGGGTATGCATAAGTATTTGTTTAGTAATGAGTTTTACTAGTCAATGTAGGAATGAGAAGTAACGGTTTGTGACGAGACGTTTGGAGGAAGAGAGTAGGATTAATGGGAGTATAATGATAAGAACAACAACTGGAAGACCCATTGTTGTGGGAGTAATGAAAGAGGCGAATAGATTTTCATTCATTTTGATTCTCATGGGTTGTCTGTTTTTATTAGTTCAGTGGATTTAATTGAAGGGCTTAGTGGAAAGTTTAGTATTGAGATTTTTAATTGTATGCGTATGAATAAGGTAATTGTGGAAGATAAAATAGTAATTAATCATGTAGATGTATCTAGTTGTGGCATATCACTATGGAAAATATTTTCTGACTTTAACTTAAAAGGTTAACGCTTTAAGCTTCATAGTGAAATTAAATTATTGATGCAGATCAGTTTTCAAAATGTTTTAGTGGTACTATTTCAAGGACAATAGGCATGAAGCTATGATTTGAGCCACAAATTTCAGAGCATTGGCCGTAGAATAACCCTGGTCAATTAGATGAGATTGTGGCTTGATTAAGGCGACCTGGGATAGCGTCTGTTTTTAATCCTAGAGATGGAAAGGCTCATGAGTGAAGTACATCTTCTGATGAGATTAATATACGAATTGGTAGTTCTATTGGTAGAACAACTCGGTTGTCTACTTCTAGTAGGCGTAGTTCACCTGGCTTTAAGTCATTTGTTGGGACTATATATGAATCAAAGCATAGGTCTTCCTACTCTGTATATTCGTAGCTTCAATATCATTGATGACCTGTGGTTTTTACTGTTAGTGCGGGGTCATTGATTTCATCTATTATATAAAGAATTCGAAGAGATGGAAGTGCAATGAGGATTAAGATGACGGATGGAAGAATAGTTCAAATTGTTTCTACTTCTTGAGCATCTATTGTGCTTGTATGAGTTAGTTTTGTAGTTAGTATTAATTGTAATAATATATAATACTAGGGAGCTAATTAGGAAGACAATTATTAGAGTATGGTTGTGGAAATTTGTTAGTTCTTCTATGATGGGTGATGTGGCGTCTTGTAAGCCTAGTTGAAATGGATAAGCCATATAAGATATATAGATGTGACTCTATAATTTAACTTTGACAAAGTTATGTAATTGTTTTACTAATACCTCATTGAGAAAGACATAGAGGTTATGAGATTGGCTTGAAACCAGTTTAAGGGGGTTCGAATCCTTCCTTCCTTTTTACTTTACGTTATTTAACTTTTACGTAGGTAGGTTCTTCGAATGTGTGGTAGGGTGGTGGGCAGTCGTGTAATCATTCTAGATTTGTTGATGAATATTCTACTGATAGAACTTCACATTTAGAGGCAAAAGCCTCTCAAATTATAAAGATTATTACTAATACGGCTGTTAATGAGATAAATGATCCTATTGAAGAGACTGTGTTTCATGTAGTGTAGGCATCTGGATAATCAGTATCGTTGTGGTATTCCAGATAATCCTAGGAAATGTTGTGGGAAGAAAGTTAAATTTACTCCTACAAACATGATGGCAGGCAAAGTGAGTTTTAGCTCATATATCATTAATGGTGTAGCCTGTGAATAGTGGGAATCAGTGGACAAATCCTGCTATAATGGCAAAAATGGCTCCTATGGAAAGTACATAGTGGAAGTGGGTTACAACATAGTATGTGTCGTGAAGTACAATATCAAGAGGAGAGTTTGATAATACAATTCCAGTTAGGCCTCCTACTGTAAATAAGAAAATGAACCCTAGGGCTCATAGTATTGCTGGAGATCATTTAATATTTCCTCCATGAGGATTGGCTAGTCAGCTGAATACTTTTACTCCTGTTGGAATAGCAATAATTATGGTAGCGGATGTGAAGTAGGCTTGTGTGTCTACGTCTAATCCTACTGTGAATATATGATGGGCTCATACAATAAACCCTAAGAATCCAATAGATATTATAGCTCATACCATTCCTATATAACCAAATGGTTCTTTTTTGCCTGAGTAGTATGTTACAATATGAGAAATAATTCCAAATCCTGGTAAAATAAGAATATAAACTTCAGGGTGGCCAAAAAAATAAGTGTTGGTATAGGATTGGGTCTCCTCCAGCAGGGTCGAAGAAAGTTGTGTTTAGATAGGGTTTCTCCGTGTAGCTTTGGAGCCTGTCCTGGATCTCACTCTGTAGACCAGGCTGGCCTCGAACTCACAGAGATCCACCTGGCTCTGCCTCCCGAGTGCTGGGATTAAAGGCGTGCGCCACCACCACCTGGCTGGAATTTACTCTTTAGATGGGGCTGGCCTTGAACTAGAGACCTGCCTGCCTCTGCTGGGATTAAAGTGGGCGCCGTGCTTGGCCTCCTCAAATTCTCGATCCTCCTGCTTCAGCCCCTTGGTCAGCTGAGATTACAGGTGCGCACATCTGGCACTACACTGGGCTTAAAATCTGCATCCTAGTCACTCATGCTGAGGTAACCTTAGCAAGCAGTCCCCTCAAGGGCGTGAGCTCACAGGAGTGGGACGGTGACTTAGTTCCTGTTCTCTGCTCCTGCCCACCAGGACCTCACTAGGTGAGTGGCATACATCTACACAGAATACTCTTGAGTACACATGTATGTAAAGTCACCTTGACTTACAGTAACTTACTTAGGTTGACACGATATTATAAGGAATAAGCTCAAGACAGAAAATAACTACATAGAATGCCAACAACCTGGGAGAAAAAGGACCTCAATCATGAAATGGCATAAAAGATTTAATTTCTAATGTCTGACTGCAACAAACTAATCAAAGGGCAGTTACCACAGTCTATCTCCACAAATGAAGGGGACAGTGGGTAGATGTGTCCCAAGCTTCTCCTACACCATAGTCCCTAAGATTTGGGGACAGAGCCAATCTATAATAGACTTCTGAATTCTTCCACTTTGATAGGGTGATGTTCGTATGTCAAACATTGTATTTTGCATTCAGCAAACTTAATCTTATCAAATGTTCTTTAATTTCATAGACCATATGAAATATACTATATAGGCACACAACAGTTTTGCAGTACAGTTTCAAAGTGTATACAGATTAGAATACAGAGGTTAAACACTGGTGTACTGACCACAGCTTGAACTTTAGATAAACTTCATAGAAAAAGTACAATATCAGCCAATTGAAAACTTTACTCTTCTCATAATATAAAAAATGGTAATTTGAGATACAAATTTTTTTTACTAAACAAACTATATATAAACATTTAAAATAATCATTAAAAACTCGACATTAGAATTTATAAAGATTCACTATAAAAATATATCGGCAGTCCCTTCTCTTATAAAGGTACCCTTGGCTACATTACAAAATAGTCTCAAGGCAAGTTGCCTTGGTAACTACTTTAGAACCTGACAAACCTACAGTAAGATGATTATAAACCCTCTCGGGAAGCTTTGGTGTACATCTTCAGGTTATTGAAAAGATTTTAAGGGCATTTGTAAACACTTCATTCTGTTAAAGCACGAAAGAGTAATGCTCTTCAACTGCATATAGGATTAGAGAATTTAAAAAAAAATTATTATGTCCTTGTGAAAAATTGCCCTTACCTTCCGGAAGCAAAAATCAACTATTTAAAACTGTCAAATTTTCCATTCTGATAAAAATGGTACAAATCACAATCTTCAGATCCTGTGCCCTTCGACTGTTAGAACACTTCTCAAAACCCCTCAAGTCCAACAAAAGCAACTATTAAAACTCAATTAACACACCTGACAATATGACAAGTAACAATCAGACCACATAATTTACATACTTAGTAACGTATTATGCTTTCTTTTACATTTGTCATTTAGAATTTATTGGCAGGAATAAAACACACACACTCACACACACAAATGAAAAGGCAAATCTTGGAAACAAACAGTAAGAATACAAACTGAGAGGGAGTGGATTCTTCACCAATGCTGCTGCCGTCGCCGCCATTTCTGGCTGGACGCTGTCCAAGTTTCATTGCTGAAGTCCATTTCCTGGAATACTTCCCCGGATCTTCCAGTCCTGTGCCAGCAGCTTCCTCCTGCTCATCTCCACTTACCCTCTGTCAACTTGCACACTGTAAAAACCTAATACAAAGTAGCTTCTTTGACCTCTGAATTTATAAAACTCCACTAAAAAGAAATCCACCTCATTTTAAAGCAAGTCCATAAAAATACTTTCTCTTTAAAGAATCAAACACTTTTATGAGAATAAAGATCCTTCAAAGTTTTTAGCTCTTCTATTAGAGTTTTATTTTGGTTTTCCAGAACGGCGACTCGGTTCTCCAGGCACTTCACGTACTCTTTCTTCTTCCTGCGGCATTCTCGAGCAGCTTCTCTAAACACAAGCACGTAAACATTAGAACAGACGTGAGGAATTCTCGACTGTTTAGTAGATACGGTCTTATTGTGCAGCCCAAGCTGGCCTCAAATCTTGCTCCTCCTGCCTCATCCTCTTCTCAGTGCTGGGATTGTAAGCATGTGCCACTACCCCTAACTCCCATTTGAAAAACTAAGATGTCATCTAGGAGAAAACAGATGACTCAGTAGTTAAGAGCACTTGTTGCTCTTGCAAAGGACCCAAGGTCAGTCCCAGTACCCATGTTGGGTAGCTGTACCTCCATTGGGGGCGAGGGAGGTATCAGACATCTCTGGCTTTTACAGACACACAAACACATAGAGTGATAATTTGGTAAACACCCATAATTGAGACACAACTCCACTGCCCTAGAAGCCTTCCCCTCCTGGTCAGCTCTCCACCAGGCCATCGCTATCCCGTCACCCAGTCCTAATGTTTGAGTCAGCTCCTAATTAGTGCTTTTTCTGGACAAGCTTTTACTCTGTAGCCTAGGCTAGACCTAAGTTCTGAAGACCACCTGCCTCAGCCGCTTGATTGTGGCGATTACAGACACATGTCTTCACCACAGTCTTTTCCCCTGTTTCTAGAGACTCTCATTATGTAGTTCAGGCTGCTCAGGATACTATCGTGTTTGGCTCCCCACAAACTTTTTTTTAAAAAAAAGATTTTATGTATTTTTTAGTTTTTTTGAGATTTATTTTCACTCCCCCGGCCCCAAGTATCTCAGGAATGCTCAGCAGCCCTGGCTTCACCTGGCTAACACCTTAGTCACTGCAGGGGCTCCTCAGTCCAGTGTTCAGTTCAGATCCCCAAATGCACACACAAGGCTGGCGCAATTTCTTCTTAGGGTTACTGTGTTCCCTTCTCTTTAGTTCTCTTTCATAAAGTGCAAGCATTCTTCTTGATCAGGAGGACTGTTAGTAACAGCATTCCGTCATGCAGAACTGGTGGGAATGCTTCTCTCCTCCTCACATGGAGGGAGAGCAGCTCTGACCTCTGCGTAGGAAGCCTCCCTGTTGGGAAGGCCCATGAGATGCACCTTAGTCTTTCCCGGTGTGCAGCCTCTGGAGCTGCTCTGCCCATTTGTGCCGAGCCAGAGCATCGTCTTGTAATTTCTTAAGTCTCCTCTGTTCATTATACACACCAACCCCGTACCTATCTTTCTACTTTACTACTCCCCAATTTGATACCTGATATTTTTAATAGTTTACCCATTAATTTAAACTTACACTATTTCCCTGAAAGCTATCTTGTTTTAGAAATCCTTTCCTATACTCAGGCTATAAAATTATGTATATTTATAGTAAAGTCTTAAATCTCACACCTTATACATTAAAAGTGGGTTTTTTTGTTTGTTTTGGTCAAAGTTGAGCTATGTAGTACCAGTTGGTACTAAGATCACAGCATGTGCCAGGCCTAAAGCTCTTCTTTTTTCTTGCTCTGCAGAGTGGGAGGAGTTACAGTCTCCTTATGTGGCTCAGGCTGACCACGTCCCAAGGGCTGACCTTCTGGACACAAGGCAGGACTAGCTAGATCCCCCCCCCACACCCCTCTCTGTATATTAGAGTTCAAAATCTGGAATTTGTTGGAGCTGTATCAAGTGCTTTCCTCCAGGGGTCTGGGGAACTGTGCAAGACAAGAACTCGTTTAAGTGACATTTCTAGCTTTGAGTGTAGTGACCTCATGAAAAGTAACCTATGCAGTGCCCCAGCACAGCAGCTCCAAGATTGTTCCCATCTCTTCAGCATATCAAAACTAGGTAAGACATGACTTTCAGCTGGATGGGGTGGCACACACCTTTAATCTCAATCATCAGGAGGCAGAAACAGGTGGATCTCTGTGAATTCAAGGGTAGCCTGATCTACAGTGTGAATTCCAGGACAGCCACAGTTGCGTGAAACCCTGAGGGTCTAGTTCATCGCTAATCTCATCAGACTCTTAAGTTTGTTTCCTACAGGTTCCACTCATTTTAAAGAGGCAGCTCAGACGGTTCATCAATCTTTAAAGACTATACGTAGCTGGTCATCTTGTGAGAAGTAAACCCCCATCTTTTTTGAGACAGGGTCTCATGTAACCCAGGCTGGCCTCAAACCTCCCCTGAACATCTTGAATTTTACCTCCACTTCCTGCCTGCGCCAAACCTGGTTGTGTGTGACACTGGGGATCAAACCAAGCTATGCACATGTGGAATAAGCACTCTTTAACTTTGTAAGACCCTTCCTTGGAGTTTCTAGATATAGCTCTTATCAATTTTCTTCTATTTACATATGCACTTCATTTATCTTACTTCATCTCTTGGAACCTCCAAAATAGTCTGTCTTTTTACCAAATTCATTCATAGAGACACAAGCAAATGATAGCAATCCTTGCTGTCACGTTTTAGTAAAGAAATGTTCTATTTTCAATTAAACTTGTATGTATCCACATGATTCTTTTATGCTAATTTTTATCGCTTTAAAGACATTACCTTTGGTGTGTGTGTGTGTGTGTGTAGCTGAAAACACCCAGCCACGCTTTAAACCCCTCCATCTGTGACTCGGCTTCCGCTGTCATTCCTCGTTTCTGGGTCCCTGTTCTTCTCCTCGTGCACACAGTACATAAAGTTACCCATTATATATGCATTTTCTCCAAAAAGCAAGTTTTCACGCCTGATATATTAAAGTGAATGTAGTAATATGTCTAAATGTATTTAAGGGGATGGGGGCATGGCTCAATTGATGGAGTGCTTGTCTGGCATGTACGAAGCCCTGGGCTTGATCCTCAGCACCACGTAAGACTCCACCTGGAGTCTGACAGTCCTAGGACTCAGGAGTGGGAACAAGAGCACAAAGTCATTGTTGGCTACACAGCCAGTTCCAGGCCAGCACGGGCTACACAGACAAATGAAAAAAATATATTTAAGAGGAGGTAAATGTTTCATGGTGATTGAGTTAAGACAATTTTACCTTGGTGTATGGAAGGGGACACATGTGCCATCGTGCCCACAGGCACGGAGGTCAAAGAAAGGACAGCTGTGTGGAGCTGGCTCTCTCCTCCCACCTTCAGGTCACTAGGCTTCCAGACTAGAGCCTGTATCTGCTGAACCATCTTGATTTGTGACTTACCCTTTTTTATTTATTATATACAGTGTTCTGTCTGCATGCCAGAGAGGGCACCAGATCTCCTTACAGATGGTTCTGAGCCATCTCTCCAGCCCTTGATGCTTCCATTTTAACCATCTCCTGGAGTCACAAACTGCCCACCTAAGATGGTAAGTTCTTAGAAATGTAGTGTAGATTCCGACTCTTCAAATGGCTCTTCCTGTCTCTGACTCTCTCCTTGAAGATGTATATGGAAGTCAGGACTCTTATAACCCTATAGTGACCTTCATGCTTGGGGAAAGCTAAGTCAGGCCAGAGCAAGACCTCCCAGCCAGCCAGCCAGACTGAATGAAAGGGCAACTCCAGCGAGCATGTAAGCCAGAAGATGAAAGGCTGAAAGTTTCTGTGGTCTGCCCAGATCAAAACAGCCGCAAGGTTCCCCTAATCCAAGGTCTACTCTAGAGAAGGCCCTGAATCTCTTCAATCTGGAAGGGTAAGAGAGAGGTGAGAAGTATGCAGAGGTAGGTCCATGAAAGAAGCCATTCCCATGGTATGAGAGTCAAACAATGGGTGCAGGAGAGATGGCTCAGTGGTTAAGAGCACTCATTGCTCTTCCTGGTGACTCAGGTTTGATTCCAACATCCACATGGCAGTTTACATCTGTCTATGTAACTCCAGTCCAAGAGGATCCAATGTCCTCTTCTGATCTCTGTGGGGACCAGAACATGCCTGTACTGTACATACATACATGCAGGCAAAAGTGCACACATAAAAACAGTAAAATAAATCCAAAACCCACACGAACAAAAAACACTGGCTGCTCTTGCAGAGGACCCCAGGTTCAATTTCCAGCACCCACTGGCGGCTCACAACCATCTATAATTTCAGTTCCAGGGGATCTGACACCCTCTTCTGGCCTCTGTGGGTGCTAGGCACAGACATACTCACAGAAAATATCCATACACGTTTGAAAAAAAAAAAAAGTAGCAAGGCTGGAGAGGTGGCTCAGCTCTAAGAGCAGAGCTGAACCCAGCTCCCAGCATCTCTAACTCCAGCTCCCGGGAACTCAAAGCCTCTGACATCATGAGCGCCTCCAAACACAAAAGTAAAACAAAAACTCTGAGCGGTGGTGGCACATGCCTTTAATCCCAGCACTCGGGAGGCAGAGGCAGGCGGATCTCTGTGAGTTCGAGGACAGCCAGGGCTACAGAGTGAGTTCCAGGACAGCCAGAACAAAGAAACCCTCTCTGGAAAAACGAACAAGAGGAGCTGAGAGTTCACCCACTGTGAGTGAAGTTCAAAGGGCTTCAGAAACTTAGTTGTAGATTCCTATAAAGCAAAGGATCTCAACCTTCCTGATGCTGTGAACCTTTAACATACAGTTCATGCTGTGGTGACCCCTAAACATAAAATTATTTCAATTGCTACTTCATTAACTGTACTTTTGCTACTGTAAATAACTGTTTCCAATGGTCTTGGGTGACCCCTGTGAAAGGGCTGTTTGACCCATAGCGGTCACAACCCACCCATAGGTTGAGAACCACTGTTCTAAGGACTGGTGGGTAGAGCTCAGTGACAGGGGTGCTTTGCTGCAGGCCGCAGGAATATATCATAACTCAGCTGGTTATGGCAAAGTCACTACCTGGAGGGATCAAGGGTTTCCTCCAGAGGAAGCCAAATTCCAAGGAGCTTTTGATGTTATTTGGCTTGTCATATATCAGCTGTCTTCTGTTATGAAAATCGTGTGCCTTCATAGTTTTCCCAGTTGACTTTTCCCTAAGAAGGGCTAACAGTGTGGACTGATCACTCTCTGGACATACATATTCCAGGTATTTGGAGAACAGCCTCAGGAAAGGCTTTCTCTGGAATCAGGTATCTCCCTTAGCCACTTTCAAGGACTGGCAGTAATAACCGTCCACATGCAAGTCTCCAGATTTAAGGTAAATTCCACAAGGAGACACCACCTTGCGTCTAAACAGCTTTACACAATTTGTCTAAACAGCAAATTGTCTAAACAGTGATTTAAGGTAAATTCCACAAGGAGACACCACCTTGTGTCTAAACAGCTTTACACAATTTAGCTCAGACCCTCCTTTCTTACAGCCTTACTAACTTTATAGACCTCTAACTCCTTACCTAACCACTTCTAGGAATATTTAGATAACTTTCTGCGCTGACAGCTGTGCTCAGCCAGAACCCCAATTCAAGCCTCCCTGTAATTATCATCATTGGCAGCATCTGGTCAGGTCCATTCCCCAGATGGAGGAAAGTACCTTATCAGAGATACCTCTGTACTCTCTAAGAACAGACTTAAGTATCCAGGCTACCTGTTTGAGAAGGCCTGGCGGATGTGCCAATTAAGCTTTACTTCCTCCTTTCCCAAACCTTACCTAAGGTTCCAGATCTCCCTTTAACTATTACTGGAGGCATCTAGCTGTACACAGGTTGCCTAGCGACTGAGCACACTTTCCCCTACCCTGCAGAAAATCAGCAGATAGCTTGGACCGATAGGAGCCACAGGAAAAAAGACAGTTTTATTTTCTCCCATTGACCTAGTAACTTATAGATTCTTAACATTTTCTACCAATCAATCACCTTTAAGACTATAGTTGAGCACATAAGATTCCTCTTTTTAGATATTACCCAAATTTAGCCTTTAGTTAGTTCATTTCCCCATTGGCCACTTCCCTTTGGGGAAATGATAATTAACGGTTATTGCCTCTCAATGTGATTCTTATCACCCCTCCGTTTGACCCTGGAAGCCTGGCTTTATATACCAGGACTTCCAGGGCACAGAAGGACAGAGAAGAGAAAAGAGAATGGAAGAACTAGATGGGTAAGAACTTGAGAGGAACAAACTGAGATGGGGAAGAACTAGCTTGAAGGCTAGAAGAGAGTACTAGAGGAACGAGATGGAAGATGAGGAAGAGCCAGATGGGGAAGTACTAGCTGGGTAAGAACAAGCTGAAAAGGACCTAGATGAGGCAGAATTAAGATGAGAGAATTAAGACAGAACTTAGAGAAGTATAGAGAGAAATCAGGCAAGAAAGGAGCTAGACACGAGAACAGAACTGAAGCTGTGTATAAAGGATGTTATGCCAGAGGAGTTAAAACAGTGGACTATAGAGCGTGGTGTGCTGAGATTCTATTTCCTGAAAATAGTCCTCGCCGTTAGTAGTTCTCTCTCCTGAGCCCCTGGGATGTGTAATATTAAGGCTGGTCCCTCTAATATTATACAAGAGTGCTTGTCTAGCAAGTGTGAAGTTTTGAGTTTTTGATTCTCAACACCAAAAATAGAAACAAAACATCCAACTCAAGGGAACAGAACCAAAAGAGGTAGAGTCTGAAGATGTGACTACATTGCTACAATCTCTTTTTTGAATGCAGGTACTCTGAGAGGCCAGAAGGTGTCAAATCCCCTGGAGCTGGAGTTACATCCATCCAACATGGATGGTGGACATGACACTTGGATCTTCTAAAAGAACAGCTGGGTTGGTGGCACGCACCTTAAATCTAAGCACTTAGGAGGCAGAGGCAGGTCGATCTGAGAGTTCTGGGACAGCTAGGGCTAACACATCAGTGGTGTGTCCTCCTAACTGCTAAGCTGGATTTCCAGCTCCTACCACCGTCTTTTGGTAAAATTAAAAATTGACAGACGAGCTGTTTCATATAGATAAGTAAACACTGAATCCACTGGTGAAGGAGGCATGAAATGACACAGGATTCATGATTCTACATGGACTTTTAGCTTTACAGAAGGTGGAGGCAGGGTTTGAGGTGACCAATTCTATTTTGGAAGATGTTCTACTTTGGGGAAGATGCTCCCACCAGCATAACATGGTACAGAGAAATTATTAGGGAAAGTGTCACATGTTACTGCTCTCCACACCAGCTTTCAGCAAACAGCCAGCGTCATCAACAGCATCCGCTGACGCCCGGGGTGGGAGTGGGGCTAGCTGCTACACGTTAAAGGCTCAGTGATGCTGGGACTGTTTAGCAAGGCGTTAGCTTGACAAACTACAGTGTGCATCTTCTCTTTGCAGCACACACGGCTGCTGCACCTTGCATGGCTTGCTTACGCTGGCATTTGCTGTGCCAGAACCACAGCACAGGATCTCTAAGGTCTGCTTAACAAGGAAATGCTGTTTGAATTGCTTTGCTTAACAATGCTATTTCAACTTTATGTGTTTTGCCTGCATGTATGTCTGCACACGTGTGCACTGCCCAGAGAGGCCACATCAGATGTAAGGTCCCCTGGAATTAGAGTTAGGAGCTACCATGTGGGTGCTGGGAATTGAATCTGGGTCTTCTGGAAGAGCAGCCATAGCTCTGAGCTGCTCTTTATCAGAGAAGCATCTCTCCAGCACTAAACAAGGTTATTTGAAAGGTTGTAGTCAAACTGAAGAACTCCAGGTGACCGGCCATTTACTGCAGACTCACAGATGAACTCACGGTTCCCCTGGGCATGAACTAGACATAACCTACCCACTACACAGTACAACCCTGACCCAAACCTCCTTTCTGATTACCCAGTTAGGTCACATGACTGCGCTGAGATGTGCAGAACCTTAACCACTCTGGAAACTGACCTACCTGTTTTTCATCAGCCGAATTTCCCTTTTGAGTTGGGGGTCGTCGGTCTTTGTTGTCTGAGATGTAAGAGTCACAGGAGAAGTCATCACCACAGTCTGTGGCAGTGAAGTGGCGGACGGTGTGGTTCGGATCTGGTAGGTCTGCATGTCTCCTGATGCAGCTGTGGAGCCAAAAAAGTGAGTTATTCATGAAGTGCCCCAGAAAGACGTGGACATGTCTACAGTTAAGGAGCACACTTACTCTGTACGACCACCTGGTTGCTCGGGACGAGTATCTGCTGTCCATCCGAAGTCTGTGCGTACTGGAGGATTGTACCTTGCTGAGTACTGCTGGAATTTGTCATGGCTAATGTCTGCAGTCCCTGCACTCCATCTGTGCCAGGACTGGCCAACTGTAAGGCTCCGTTTGGGGCAATGGCAACTTTAACCAAACAGAAAAAATTAGTTATAAGGCTATACAGTAATTCAAAGAAGGGAATAAAAACTAAACATTTAAGTAGGTTTGAAGGCAGGCCGTGGTGGTGCACGCCTTTAATCCCAGCAGAGGCAGGTGGATCTGTGTGAGTTTGAGGCCAGCCTGATCTATAGAGTCAGTTCCAGAACAGTCAGAGAAACCCTGTCTTAAAAATCCAAAATACATACATAAATAGAGAATAGGTCTGAATGTAGTTCTACTTGGCAAAATCACTGACTACTTACTCTTGATGTAGTAATGTCTTCATAAAATTTTATAGTTTAGACATACTACCTGAGATTTAGTCTCAGGCACTGTAATAATATATAATGAATCATAAAAATAGCATATTTTGGAATTCATGGACATTTCATGTTAATGAAACATGCTACTGTTGCCACAGAAATTTCTGGGGCATTAATGAGAGATCTAATGGCTAAGGATTTATTTTTGAGATAGTTATCTCATGTAGCCTAGGCTGTGCTCAGACTCTCTATGGCCAAGAAGGCATGTTATATCACCATGCTTGTTCTAATGGCTAACTTTTTTCCCTTGGGATGGTGGCAAATAAACATTTTAGGGTTTTATCTGAACCTGGGCATGGTGACACACCTGCAATTTCAGCACTTAGGAGGTATGATCATGAGTTCAAGACCATAATAGGCTAGCATGGGTATTTAAAAAGTGGAGAATTAAAAATATTATGTTTTAGAGGTTAGAGATATGGCTTAGTGAGTAAAAATGATTGCCTGAGGAACTGAGTTCATCTGGTATCTTCATACTTCCTGTGCACACATACCAACTAAACATTTAAAAAAAAATTGTCTTGCCAGGTATGGGGAGGGGGCACACGCCTTTAATCCCAGCACTTGGGAAGTAGAAGCAGGGAGGGGTCTCTGAGTTCAGAACTTGGTGTAGATATCCAGTTCCAGGCTAGCCAGGGCTATATGTGATTGATATCCTGTCTCAAAAATAACTGAATAATGTATTATGAAATATGTAAAAATGTAAGACATTAAAGTTAAATTATTTTCAATGCATTTTAAAAAGATTTTTAAATTGTGTGTATGTAATATGTTTATCTGTGTATGGGTCTGTGCTTGTGTGAGTGTAGATAACCTGGGAGTCTCAAAGAGGGTGTCAGATACCCTGGAATTGGAGTTCTAGGTGCCTGTAAGTTCCCAGACAGGGGTGCTGGGAACCCATCTTGGGTCTTCTGCAAGAGCAGTACATGTTCTTGACCTCTGAGCCATTTCTCCAGCCCCTTGAAAAGTATTTTTGAACAGGTACCTATTCTATTAGCCTAGGTCAGTCTCACTCATGTTTTCAGCTCTTTCTACTGCAGACACTGGTTTAGATGTCACTACTTAAGTCATAAACAATGTAGCCAGGTGTGGTGGTGCACACCTTTAATCCCAGCACTCCAGAGGCAGAAGCAGGTGATCTGAGTTCAAGGCCAGTCTGATCTACAGAGGAGTTCCAGGACAGCCAGGACTACACAGAGAAACCATTTCGAAAAACACCCCTCAAATAAGAAGGAAAAAACCCAACCAACCATCAACAATTAAAAAAAACATTCACTACCTAGTGAAAATAAAGTCATCAGAAAGGCACTTCGACTGCAGACACTGTCACTGATTCACACCTATGTGCCTGCTCTTAAGTGACACACCCGAGAGGCGGGACCGACCAAACAGATGCCCTATCAGTCTGTATCGGAACGCAACACCTCACGCCTGTGCCTTTTCACATCAAAACTAAGTACTGTTTCCCTTTCCGACGTTGGCTACCTGGAAGTCACAACCTAGCTATCTGGACTGGAGTGCTGAAATCGAAATGACTTTCCCAGAAGCTCCTACTCAACTCTACCATATGCACGTAGATTTGCACATACCTCAGTACAGGACTCAAGAATGCTATTTTAGATAGAGGGTCCTTTTGAAATAATAGTTCCAAGTTTTCTCAATTTCTTCTCTGTGCAACAGATAATCATTCTCGCTCTCAAAAATCTGTAATAGTCTCATTATCCGTTCTAATTTATTTACTGTAGGACAGAGGTGATTGCTCTCCATACTGTGAAGTACCCACCATCTCTGGTACACACCTGTCCTAGCCTTCTCATATGGACTGAGAGTAACATATATCAAATATGTGTATGGAATACTTAGAGCTGCAGATGACTGTGTTTGGCTATCAATATAAGCAACAATGTACTTTTTCTTTTTGCAACATGCCCTCTTTTAATTTACCATGTGTATTTATTTACCTGTCCTATTTATTCTAAAGCTGCACTATTCAATATAGTAGCCACCACATAAAATTAAAGAACTCCAGACCCATTTCAAGCCCTAAATATCTGTCCCAAACACTGTAAACATTGCCACCCCACACAGAAGTCCTACTGGACTCTACTGCCCCAAACACCAGTTTGGAGTTGTACTTACTACACTCACCACTTGGATCTCTGCCTAAGCTTCCTTTTCTGAGCTGCTGCCTTTCGCAGTCTGTGTGTTGGCGGTGCCAGTGAGACAAGTGTTCATAAACAAGCACATTCGGGTTAGGTAAGCCAGTGTCAGCCGCCACACTGTCACCTCTGCAGCCACATGTCCAGAGAACTCTAGAGCGTGCATGGGGACTGTATTTTAAAGAGTTGTCCCACAGCTGGAGAAATGGCTCACTGGTTAGGAGTGCTGGCTGCACAATCAGAACACCAGAGTTCAAGAGCCGAGCTCAGGGAGTGAGTCAGGTGTCCTATCTATGCACACCTCTAGTTCTGAAGAAGAGTGGAAACGGGGATTGCTGGAGCTTGCCATCTACGTCAAGTTTAGGGAGAGACCCTGGCTCAAAGGAAGAGGTGGAGCTGAAAAGAGGAGTATACCTGACTTCCTCTTCTGGCCTCTTTATGTGCATATACCTATGCACACAGAAAGACACACAAAAAGTCAGCCTTAAAAAAAAGTCCCTTTAAGTGATGCTTAAGCAGAGGAATGAGGTTAGCATGAGACTATCTGTGTGAGGAAATGGCCAACCAGGGATAACAACCTCAAAGACCTGAAGAATTAAAACAAGCTGTGTGGGGTGGAGGTGCACAGAAGTCTGTGGCCAGAAACTGAGTACAGTCCTTAGGCCTGGGACACTACTACTTGGTGGCAAAGAAAGCCACTGCAGGGCCTGGAGCAAGAGTCTTACTTGACAATTTAATCCTTACACGGTTTGACTTGGTTTTAGACAGCCTCCTTTAACCTACGCTGGCCCTGAACCTGCTATATAACCAATAATGATCCTCAACTCCTGAACCTCCTGCCTCTGCCTTCCTAGTTTGGGATTATAGGTGTGGGTCACCATGCCCAGTTTAGCTGATACTTTGAAAAGCATGGAAAAGAAAACTAAGGTAATAACAGGAGCCAGCGACAGAGGACTGGAGGCTCGGTGCAGAGATTTAGGAAGGAAGTGCTGAGTGGCTAGAGGGGCTGAAAAGTGGTCACTGGGACGGGCATTTTACCAGGGTCAGTCAGACTTACTAGCATTTTCTCTTTGGTGCTGGGAACTGACCCTCAGACTGTATATGGTAGGCAGCCAAGCACTTCACTGTCCAGCCAGACTGGGACTGCCCAAGCAGACTTGTGAGTAGTCTTACACATCAACATTTATCAAAACTCCCAAAGGTGGTTGACAGATGGCTGGCCAAGACAATCGAGGAGAGAAGCTTCCATGTAAATGGCATCCCTCACGAGCTGAGCGGGTGCTGGAAGTGGAGGAGCTGGAAAACCTTCCTGAGTCCCACCACTAAGATAATCTTAGACACGGTGTGCCAACACTTAACAAGAAAATGTGGGGACATCTAGGAGATGGAAAGGCATAAGCCCAATGTTATAAAAGACATGTAAGTATGCTTAGAAGCACTGGGTGTGGGAGCACACACCTTTAATCTCAGAGGCAGAGGGAGGCTGGTCTCTGTTAGTTCCAGGCCAGCCAGAGCCACACAGAAATCCTGTCTCAAAAACAATGGTACTGAGTTCATTATATCTGTTCCTAAATTATTAGGCAGAACACGAGTGTGAGCACAGTACAAGTTCGAACTCTACTCAACACTGGCTGGGGTACGCACACCCGGACTGTGGCAGACATGCTGTGCTCTGTGACTCCCCCTTCCAACCTCACTCGTCCCTAGCTGGGAGTCATACCACAGCCAGCAGCTTGGTTCTCTACACTGACAGCCCAGCATTGCGCATGGTGCATGCTACCATTGCATCAAAGTCTTAGTTCTTCATCCTTAACCTCAAACTGAAAATACAACTTTGCTGTTTAATCTTCTAATACCGAAGTAATATTAATTTCCACCAGCATTATTAAGGCCCCAGACATAAGGGGCCCAAAGAGCACTTGTACATAGGATTTCCCCTCTCCACAAACTATCTCTAGAACCAGATAGATGGAACTGAATCCTGGCTCCATTACTTACAAGCTATTTGACATTAGAGACAATATCTAATGGAGGCAAGGTCACAACATGTACACAGGAGACTGTTCTTTGAGGCAGTCTCATTACACAGTGACTGGCCAGGGACTCACTATGGAGTCCTGGCTGGCCTTGAACTTCAGTATCCCAAGTGATAGGATAATGGGCCTTGCCACTACACCAGGGGAAACCTATCTACCTTTCTAAATCTCTATTCCTTCACCCACGGTCAACCCCATCTCACAAAGTTGCTGAGACCATGCAGAAGCACACACGCGTTACTAATGGCAGTCTGTCCACAGGTAAGCTGTGTGTGTCTACCATACACGGAACAACTCTATACTTACTGTATTGTCCGCTGCTGGTCTGATAGATGGGGGTTGGAACAGACATAGACGTGACAGCAGAAATACCAGGACTTTCTCCGTCTCCTTTTCGGCCCCGTGTATCTTCAGAAGAGAGGTCTTTCAAAATTTTCCTGTTAGAAAACAAAACAAAACTCTGTTAGTGACAGTCTCTCCTGACCTCCCTCTTTGTGACTGTAGCCTCACTACCCGACCCAGGCTCCCAACTGCTGGTATTACAGGAGCCACCACCCCTGTCCAGGTTAAAAGTGCAATATCTAACTGGGTGTGGTGCTATATGCCTTTAGTATCAGTTTGGCAGGCTGAGGCAGGAGGATTACTTCAATCAGGAATTTGAAATGAACTGTCTTAAAGACAGAGCAGAGATAACCAAAAGCAGAAGCCAGTCCTAAGTCAGCCCTGCAGGTGGCCGTGTCAGAGGGGTGGCAGATAGATGGTAGTTGACTTCAGGTGTCAGCCCACCAGGAGGCGAATCCCTGGTGGGTCAATCTCGGATAGGCAAGGCCCCGAGACCACAGACTCCAGAATGTCTTTAGCTTCTGCTGTGCCTTCACATGTTTGCTGTATCTTTCTCTGGTATCTGGCATGGTGTGAATGGGTGTGGGGAGATCCCCGCTGCCTGTAATGTGGTGTGTGTTTATCTCTTGGATACATCCCGTTCTACAAGGCATTTTTACCTGTGGATTATTATGAAGATGATTTCTTCCTAAGCTGTACTGTCTAAGTGATAATAATAATGCTAGTTTAAATAGAGTTTTGATGATAAAAAATAGATACAAGGAAGTGTCACACAGCTAGAACACATGAGCTTCTATTGAGGAGCTGTATAGACTGTGGCTTAGGTTAATGATTAAGAAAAACAACTGAGCCCCTAGCCCAGATAGCTTAAATTCTTTTAACCTTAGTGTTGGGAGATGTGTTGACAGGTTTCAGAGTCATCACAGCTGAAACAAAGCTTTGAAAATAACTTAGACTAAGATGTTTTTGTCCAATAGCTTTGAGGCAGAAAACCCAAGAAGACAATCAAAGTTTTAGAAAGGCACACAGTTGAGTGAGGAACTCTTTAAGGTCAGGGAACAAGAACAAAGCGGCCCAATTATTACTAGCTGACGCACTTTTCTTGCTAGGACTGGTTGATGACCAAAGGTGATGATTAATTCCTTGTACCCATTTCTGCCCTCAATCTCCTGATATAAAAAACTATTGTTGGGGCCGGGCGGTGGTGGCGCACACCTTTAATCCCAGCACTGGGAAGGCAGAGGCAGGTGGATCTCTGTGAGTTCCAGGCCAGCCTGGTCTACAGAGCGAGATCAGGACAGGCACCAAAACTACACGGAGAAACCCTGTCTCGAGGAAAAAAAAAAAAAAAAACAAAAAAACTATTGTTGGGTATGTATCATAAAGATTTAAAGTAGAGCTGACTGATTCCTTTTTCTTTTTCTTTTTTTTTTTTTTTAAAGATTTATTTATTTATTATGTATACAGTGTTCTGTTTGCATGTATCCTCACAAGCCAGAAGAGGGAGCCAGATCTCATTATAGATGGTTGTGAGCCACCATGTGGGTGCTGGGAATTGAACTCAGGACCTCTGGAAGAACAGCCAGTGTTCTTAACCTCTGAGCCATCTCTCCAGCCCCTCCTTTTTCATATATAAAAGTTTAGATTTGTTATTCCTTTAAGATTCCTTCTAAGATTACCTTTCAAGATAAGTAATAAAGTGAGTGGTCCTTTCTTTGTAACTGCAAAACACAGCCTGCCAGTAAAAGTCCTGACTGGGAAAACTTATCTTGCTTGCTTACACACTGTTAATCTATAACAAGTTGCTTGTGTATGAATGTACGTGGGTTCTTGGGATAATTTGTTTTTCACCTGTTATACGTAAAATGTTTAATTATGTTAAGGGATATGGAAAACATGCTGTTTTTTTTACTTGTATTCATTGTAATTATTCACTTGAAAAACAATGTAACCACACTGTAGTTTTTATATTGCCTGAAAGATTTTGCTGGGGTATATAAGCTGGAAGAAAAAGAATAGAGAGAGAGTTAAAATGGGTGAGAAGGAAAACATCAAGAATGAGAGTAGGAATAGAGAATGCAGAGGAATAAAGAAAAGGTCTGAAGGAAACCATCAAGAGTTTGTGTCTTTCTCCCTTAACTCCCCCCCCCCCCCAAAATAAAGAAGTCTAACACACACAGACTCTGTGGATTCCCTTCGAGCTGAGCTCTGCACTGCTGAGGGCTGGCTGGTCCCCAGGCAGCGATACAGCTCAGTGTGCTTTATCAAATCACCCCATTTGAATTCTCCAGGGGAGCGAGGAGCATGCAGTCTTTAAACTCAGCCAGCTGCTGAAACAGATCTCAGAGTCACAAGAGAGCAGAGTCTGAGTCATCGCAATGCAGTCAGAGCTGTGGCTAGGAATGGCTTTAAATCTCAGAAACTCCTTGCCCCGTCAATCATCCTCAAGTGACCTTGACTCAGGAATTCTAGAGTTTAACCGTAGGTTCTGCTGTCTGGATGGGACGGATCTCTGAATTAATTCTCCAGCACTCACCTCAGCTTAGTTCACCAAGGCAATGTCCATGTATGTGTACAGCGGTAACTAACAAGCTAGAAGGAACTGTGCCTCCCTGTTCCTGAGGCAGTCTGCTGTAGCTGGCACTGCAAGGACAAGCCTGCTCTGAGACAAGGCGGAACCAAGGGCAGGGTCCCGGAGAAAGGAACAGAGGGTCTGACTCACAATCCTAGAAAGCTAGTCTTATCCCACATCTACATACAAGAACAGAGAAGCCACTGTTTGTCCCCAAACACAGCTGTCAGCAAGAACTCCAGAAGGAGAGACTGTAAGGAAACCTTTCCAGAAAGGAAACCTTGGAAACGCAGCACAGTTGCCGGGAATTCCTGGAAAACCCCTCAAGTGAAAGAGTTACAAGCAAGCAAATCAAGTAGCTTCCCTATTCATCCACATAGAGAGCTGGCTCGAAGAGGGAAGGGTTCCTTGTGAGAACTCTGTGTAGCCCTGGCTGTCCTGGAAGTCATTCTGTAGGCGAGGCTGTCCTTGAACTCAGAGACCCGCCTGCCTCTGCCTTCCAAGTGCTGGGATTAAAGGCATGCACCACCACTGCCCAGCCTCTTCCTCTTTTCCTTTGTGTGTGTGTGTGTGTGTGTGTGTGCACAAGCACACATAAAGTTGGGTGTGTAGGGCTCAATAAATAACTGTTAAATTTTTAAAAAGGACAATAATTGAGCTGACCTTAGTGGTGCACACCTTTAATCCCAGAGGCAGAGGCAGGCCGATCTGTGAGTTCCAGGCCAGTCACAGATACACAGTAAGACCCTGTCTCAAAAAAAAAAAAAAAAAA
>CABHPQ010165455.1:47932-59051 GCA_902168405.1 Peromyscus aztecus | reverse complement strand
TATATATATGGTAAGCTACACCTCTTAAATGGAAGGCAGCCATATAAAACATTTTCTCATTTCAAACATTCCTAATAATACAGAGTGGGGCCAGGCTGCACTGAACATGGGAACAGCACAGGCCTGCCACAACATCCCCCAAGCCAGCTCACATGGCTCTACCTGCTAACTTTGCCACAAACAACCTGGAGCGTCTTGGATCAGATCTTCAATCTCCCTGTGGCTCTCACGCCACATCTCTAACATGGAGATGATTTTAATACTCACCCAGGAGTGTGGTAAGGGCTGGATGAAAGCTCTTCTGGGGTAATCCTGGGCACTGGATCAGTGTTAGCCATCTTAGTCTCTCTGTGTCTCATCTATCTCTTCTCTCTCTCTCTCTCTCTCTCTCTCTCTCTCTCTCTCTCTCTCTGTGTGTGTGTGTGTGTGTGTGTGAGTATGTGTGTGTGATACATGTATATGGTATATTCATGTGAGTATATGGGCTTGGACTAACAGGCATACCCATGTAGAAGTCAAAGAAAGACATCAAATGTCTTCCTCTGTTGCTCTCTGTCTTGAGACACAGTCTTCACTGAGCAGGAAGCTTTTAGCTAGGTTGACTAACCAGACAGCTCTTGGGACCCACATGTCTCATTCTCCAATCCTGAGGTTACAAGCCCTTATAGCCATGCTTGGCTTTTTTACGTGGGTACTGGGGATTCGAACTCAGGTCTTCAGGTTCTCATGCTTGCAGAGCAAGTGCTCTTACCCACTAAGCAATCTCCCCAGCCCATCAGCTGTTCTTAATGGTAGCTTAATGTTACAATGCAGTGCTTCTGTTATACCAGCACTAAGAAAGCAGAGGCAAGAGGGTCATGTGTTCAAAGGTAGCCAGAACCACATAGCCAGACTTTATCTCAGGAAAAAAAAAAATAGAGCCATGTCTCAGCCTGGCCTCAACCTGGAACAGTAAAATAATTCCAGGGCATCTGCTCATAGCCACATCAGAAACATGGACAGCTAAGAAAGATTTGCCACCCAGGTTGTATGGGACAGTGGCCTGCCCATAATAAAATAATTTGAACACGAGATCTACTCACTTGTAGACTTATAAAGACATGAGTTTGAGTTGCAAACCCCTCCGAGCCCTGATTCCATAGCCCCCAGTCACTGCGTAGGCTCAGTGATGGTTCTGGAGCCCCAGAACTCCACATCTCATCACGGCACCCCATCACCCCACAAGCTCTGCTCCCTGTGCTTAGCAAAGTGGCAGACTACTTGATCGAATGTTGCCAGTGGCCAGCGACACTTGCCCAAGATATGCCGAGGCCACACAGAACTAGTTGCCACTGTGTCGGCCTTGGATCAAACGCAGCATCTTGCTTGGCCTTGGGTAATTTTCCCTTCCTAGCCATCCAGGGAAAGACCCTGCCACTGCGCAGCACCATGGCCCCATTAGCTTCCCATTCCCACTCCGGGCCCTCCTGTGCTTCCCCTGTCTGGGTTCCCCCACCCCCATGCCTGGAACACTGAATGGTGTCTTTCCAGAGAGGAGCTGCTGCCTGGAGCCCAGGGTGGAGCTCCTGCCTTCCTAATACACAGTTCCCGCACCAGCTTCTACTTCTGCGCTTTTATCTTTCCGTTTGCCTTTGTCTCTCCGCCACACACGCGGTAAGCATCACGAGGGCAAGGCCACGACTGTGTCCCTTGACGCTCCATCCCAACAAGCAGCCCACAGAGACCAAGCTATATGAATTACTCTGGGCATGGGACGGGTGGGGGCGGGGTCTTGCTATGTTGCCGGAGCTGCCTTTGAACTGTCAGTCTTCCTTTCTCCACCTCCCAGGCGTTGAGACCGCAGGCCTGGGTCACAGCCACTGGCTTGCACTCTACTTTTTGAGGAATTAGCTTTGCTGTGTCACCTCCCCTCTCCTCTTGTGAGGTTTTAGTATTAAATTTAGTTTTCTAAACAAAACAAACAAACAAACAAAAAACCAGAGATAGTCAGTACCCCTTTCTGATCGCTGGGGGAGAAGGTCCATGAGCCTATTCATCTTGGATGGAACCCAGAGTTGGCCAGGTTTGGATACTGCACCGTCACACATATGTCCAAAATACAGTTGTAAATGAAAGAATGATTCCATGGAAGTCCATCCAACTCAGTTAATTCAATCCCATCTGTGCTCACTGGGTTCTTTGCAGAGGGTTTTGGGGGCCCCGTACCCTTAGGGAGTTACGGTGACTGTGGTGACAGTAGCCTTCCTGTGAATAAAATCCCCAACCTCCTTGCTTCTCTCCCACGTGCCAAATTAGCTCATCAGCTACCCTGGGATGCTGGGCTCTCAAGCAAGGCAGACATGTATACCACAGAATGGATAAGGGGGTCTCGGCTCCCACTTTGGCAAGCCAAGAGAGGTGACACAGGTCCCTAAGATGGAATAGGCAGGTTGTCTGGACCCCTAGTCTGGCTCTGGGGCACCCAGCACCTGCAGAGGTCATTCCAGATTCTTTAGAAGGTGCGCGACTCCCCTTCAGCGGCAGCGTCTCACACACCCATGAGGACACAGTCAGGTACAGAAAGGCAGGGTTTGTCCGCAGTGGTGCAGCCAGGCAGAGGCTGAGCCAGGGCCCTCAGCCTGAAACAGTACCGAGGATTCCTCCTCATGTCATCCCACAACAGCAAGATGCTGCTTCTACCAGAGGAAAAGGTCACTGACTACAAAAATGCTGTCACCCACGGAGGACAAGAAATGAGCTCAAATGCAGCATCTTTGCCCAAGATGCCCCACAGACTGTAGTCAGCTTTGAAGGCCATCACATAGTAGGAATCATGGCCTGTGTCATACCCACAGACTAAACCCCTTAATACTTTATTTTTCTATAAACTCATTTTAAAATTTAAATACAATTATTCAAATTTGTGAAAAATACAGTCATTTAAAAATACTCATTAAAAACTCTAAGTGGAAAATAGGTGCTATATTAGGTGGAATATTAACTATAAGCACAATGAGAACAGAGCAATGTAATTAAACTGAAAGCAGATTTTGTCACTGACCCTCAACCAGAGGCTCTCTTTATATTTGTTAGGCAGGGGGAAAATTAAAGAGGATGAATATAGATGGTCAGGATCATTTCCTCACTCCATGGCTGTTTGTAATGCTGTGTGTGATGCCTGAAGCCACCTGAAGCCACCTGGTGCCATCCACAGGACATGAATTACAACCTGGGAGACAATGGGCAGTTTTGAGTCCTCCCAGCCCCACTCACTGAACTGAGGGATCTCTTCTCCAGGTCTTGGTTTCTTCACCTGGAAAATACAAGGTGGGGGGAGAATTTAGTGAGTAGGGGACATTTCAGAAGCCCTGACTCAATCCAACAAACCATTACCCATGGAAACAGGCTGTGTGCCCGGTGTGAGCAGGCACTGTATGAGAGTAACACAAATATACACTGGTTCCACAAGGGGCTCAGTCCTGGGTAAAAGTCAAGTTCTGTGACTTTCTGGACAAACGTCCCCCATTGGCAGAGGACATTCAGACAGTTAAAGGGGACTGGGGCTGAGGCTGAGAGGGACTCAGTAAATAAAAGTCCATTCAATTCTAGAAAACCAACTTCAGTGAGCAATTGGATAGCTCACTTTGGTTAGACTATTTTGTAACCAGTGAGATTATCTGCAACGCTAAAATTCACAGCTCCCAGCCTTCAAATAAAGAAGTCCCCAGGAGGGTATTGATGGCATCATTGTTGTGGGAAAGAGAAAGAAAGAGTGGCCTGGAGATCGCATTGTGTACGGAATAAAAGGGCTGGGGAAACAGGTCTATTTTTGTATTAGCTGGCTGCAGACCGTTGCACTCCCAGATAGGCTCATTCTTAGACCACATCAGCTCCCCTCCAGGAAGCCAGGATGTGCTTCTAGCAAACAAACACAGGCCTGGACACCCTCTGTCCAAGGGCCGAATTCAGGGGCACAAAGAAATGCCGGTGCCCAGAGCTCATTCTCCACACACCTGAGCCCACTGGGGACCGCCCCTGCCCTCAGTTTTTCTGCTGCAGCAACAAACGGCCCCCCACCACTCTGCTCTGCCCATCAAATCATCTCCGGTCACCACAGGGGACACAGTGAACTAAGGAACAATTTTTGGTGCTGCCCATAGTTGAGGAATGGCTCGGGAGCCTCAGAACTGGCTATTATGTTCTCCAAGACTAATAATGGCTTGTTTGTGTTTTTAAATTCAGCCACAAGACTCAAGGGGAGAGAGTCTGATGATGATTTTCAACAGGACAGCTTCCTGGTAGCTTTCACACCAGGCACTCTTTATTCAAAGTGTGTGATGTATGCTGAAGACCAATGCCTTTCCCTCAGCAGCCATTGTGGGGCTGGCATGGCTATCATCTCGTCATCTTACACATGTGAAAACCAACGTGCAAAAATGTGAAATGATTTCCCCAAGATGGACGAGCCAGGAAGTGCCAGAGCCAGGATTTGAGCCTTGGCTGGCCAGCTAGTCTGGGTCCCTGAACACTCTGCAAGCCTTGGACTGTGGTAGACAGCTGCGATGGAGGAGGCACGCTTGGCTCAGGAAAGCCAATATCCTCCAGTTTGAATCAGTCTTCTCATCTATGAAACAGAAGTAAGAATGTAAAGAATAAACTGAATAAAACCTGTCCTTCCACAGGGAAGGTTGAGTAAGCCCGGATGATGCTTTCTGTTCAAGAAGACTACACAGGATTTTGCACTCGTCAAACCTTTGACTCTTGCAATCTCCACCATAGGAGTCTGCTCCCCCCCCCCCCTCTCTCTTTGTGTGTGTGTGTGGTCGGGGGTGAAACCCATGGTCTTGTACATATTGTACAACTGCTCTGCCACTGAACTATGCTCCCAGCCCTTGGGTTTTTGAAGCAAGACTCTGCATGTAACCGAGGCAGACCGTGAGATTGTGGTTCGCTTGTCTTGGATTCCTGATGTACAGCTCTAACTTCACCCTGACAGTCTTGGGTAGTCAGTGCCTGCCGTGGTTTAGTTCTTCAATGTGCCCTGAAGGTCCATGTACTGAAGGCTTGGTCAGCTGCCTGGGGCACTACCGAAAGCCGACAGAGCCCTTAGGAGGAAGTGAGTCTTATGGAGTCCTTAGGGGGAAGTGAGTCTTATGGAGCTGTGGGCTGTGCCCTGGGAGGAGATTTGGGGAACCAAATCCCTCCCCCGCTTTCTCTCTGCTTCCCCACTGCTGGGAGGTAGGCAGCTCTGCTCCACCAGGGACCTCCTGACAGGAGGCTCTGCCCCTAGGCCCAAAGCAATGGGGCAAAGAAATCACGGCCTAGCCTCTCGGAAGTCATGACTCAAAACAAACTTTTCTTCCTTAAATCTGATTGTCCCAGGTGTTTTGTCAAAGTGGTGGAAAAGCTGACTAACAGGGCTGGAAATGACAGCAGGGTTCCTTCGGTCAGTCTGTGGATGAGGCCAGAAAGAACAAAGAACTGTCCAACCTCGCCAAGAGATGAACAAAACCACGGACTCCCATGCTGTCAGAACCAAGCCTGCGCCTGCGCAGTCAGAGCCAACCCTGTACCTGCGCAGTCAGAGCCAAGCCAAGCCTGCGCTTACTGTACCCACCTGACCTTTCTTGTGACCCCACTTCACTCTGAGCTCCTGGGGCTCACATTGTCCAGCCCCTGTCTGGAAGGAGGTAGCTGGGCCCATATCTCAGCCGTGTCTCCTGGCTGTTCCTAGCACAGAAGCGTTAGAGAATCTGTGCCTTCCTGCTCGCTGCACCACTGGCCGGTGAATTCAAGGCCTCTCTCCTTCCTTGAGCACATCCAAAGGCTTAGGCACAGTCACCACTGTGTGAAATCAGCCAAATCTGAAGGATCGCTCCTCCCTCTCATGGCCTCTCCTTCCGCGACCGGATAGTCAGTCTCTCTCATGGCCACATTTAAGACAAAATGTTAGGCCAGACATGAAAGTCGCTACAAGAATTGAACAAACACCCTGTTGATGAGTGAAGTAGGACCATCCCTCATGGAGGCAATCCTCACTGCCTGATCTTCTTTAGGGCATAGCCCCTCAACCTTGAAGTGATGTCCAGTGGGCAGGCCTGACCTCAGACAGAGAAATTAGAAGCCCAAGATCAGAGCACAGGAGTTCTAAAAAAAATGTTTCTAGATTATTCTAATGCACAGCCTCCATCCAATGGCTGAAGAGGAAAAGCTTGGCTTGTAGGGTGGACGCAAATGTCTTTCACAAGCCCTGGCCACCTGCCCTCCAGAGTGTGGTACTCTCCCAACTACCAGGACTTCCTGTGAGCCTCTGGAGTTAACCTGGGCTCCCCTGATTTTGGTCATGTATGGTGATGTGACCTTCAGGGGAACAGCAAGGGTGACTGAGTCTCTTTTTGCAAGTCTTTGGGCCGTGGAGGTCCTGGCATGCCGGTTACTGAAGGAATGAAATGAGGAACTAGGTATATGACCCCTTGGAGCTGTACCAGGCACACAGTAGGACTGGATGATACCCTGCTTGCGTCTCAGCATGCTCCGATACACCGTGTCCCCATTTCTCCAGAGCTTTCTTCAGCGTTGACTACTGTTACAACATCGGTGAGAATGGATCACACTTCTGGGTGTTTATCTGCAAGGACAGCCCTCTGGAGTTTTCAAATTGTTGGTTTACACTCATGTCTCATAGTTGCCTGCGTTCTTTCCTGTCTGGAACATGAAGGCATGCATACATATATCTATTAGTCTAGAACATTCTTTTAAAGCCTAGGGCCACTGAAGGATGAGGTGAGCTTGCTCCAGGAAGTGGTGAGAGACAGCAGGCTTTTCTTGTTTCTAACCAGAGCCTCAGCACCACTGTGGGCATTCTGCTGCTCTGCATCTGTGGAAGATGCAGCACATGCTGGAGAGGTGGTGGGGAGAAGTTGCTGAGGTAGAAGGTAGATCTCCCCTTGGAAGGTGGTGAGGGTCATTGGTTGAAGGTAGGAACCATGAACAGAGGAGCCTAAGGACCCATCACACACTCACTGCTGCCCACTTTGCCAACACAGGCCCTGGCATGGGGTTAATTGCCTACTTTCCCAACATGATACCTGGAATCCTTCCCAGCCTGCACATCTGTCAGAGCTGGCCAGTGCTTCTTCAGAGGAGGGACCAGAAGGACAGTAAGAGGTGGACAGGCGAACTCTCCCCTGCACCTCTCTGTTGCCACCACAAACACCTGGGCTGCCTCTGCCTGACCCTCGCCTCCTCCTGAGCCATCTGGCCCAGGACCATCTGTAGGACTTGGGGGGCTGGGGGCTGGGTTGCAGCCCTGCAGCTCTTTGTCTGTTGGATGCTGGGATGTACACTTGGATTAGCTATGAGGCCCCCTAAGACCTCAGGCTCCCACCGAGGTACCATAAAACCTTGTAGCAGTCACATTTGAGGGCAAGGGACAAGTCTGGCGTTCTCTCAGGACACAAAGAAGGGAGAATTCAAGCTGTGTGGTTTGGGGGCTTCTGTTGGTTTTCTGAGGCTGTAGCTACAAAGTACCAACAGGATGACTTAATCAACAGAAGTGTTGAGTCTATCCTGGTGGACAGAAGCCAAGAACTCCAGAGGGACTCTGGGAAATTTTTATTCCAGGCTTTATGTCCTCATGGTTGCTCCTTCTCGTCACATTAACTTTCTTCTATGACTGTGTCTCCATGTCCAAATTTCCTCTTTCATAAGAACACCAGACATATTTTATTAGGGACATCCATTAGCATATCACCCTAACTTTCGGACTTTAGCAAACAAGCTTTGGAAGGGAACATGTTCTACCCACAGCAGAGGTAAACATGGCTGTGCGATCACACAGGCCTGGATTCCAACATGAGCCTTGTGCTTAGCTGACCATGGTCTCCTCTGTAAAATGAGGTGATAACTGACAATAACAGACCGAAAGGGCAAGCTGAGTGTCTGCAGTGCCTCAGACTGTGACCCAGAAGGCAAGTGGTTGGCAGACAGCAGTGGCTGTTATGATTGCCCCACACATGTGGGCCTGGAAATGCTGTCCACTCGACTCAATAGCCAGGCCTTCTGAGCCAGGGCAATGGAGGATGAGAGGTCAGACTCCAAACCCAAGCCTCAGCAACTCTCCTGTAGTCTAAGGCTTAAGGAAACGCTTTAGAAATCAAACAAAGACTTCCATTGCAATTCAAATTCCTTTGGTAAAGAAGCAAAAGACTCCTGGGAACAAAGAGTATGAAGCAGAATTAACCTTTCAGATAATAGCAATGGCTGTTATTTTATATGTGAAACAGAAGCCAGCTTTTACAAAGTATTCTCTTCCTTGTATCTTGGTTTCTTTTGTCTTTGGAGGAAGCCAGAGGCTCAGAAATGGGGTTCTGGAAGCTTGGAACCTTTTCTCTAGGAATTTCCCTCCCATTTCACAGTCATTTTCACATATTATAAGGGACCAAAAGGAAACAGATTCCTGCTTAAATGTGTCTTCCGTCTTCCAAACCTAAAGGTCTCCTGTCTGCAACAGAACATCACCACAATAGCCATGTTCCTATCCAATTAGGAGCCTGAGCTGATAAAATACATCCTGCCAAGAATAGCAATGAGAGAGAGAGAGAGATTTTCTTCTTTAAAAGTATGGAAAAGGGGGCTTTTAATCAGAAAAGCAGATCTTTCTTTTTATTACCAAGGATAATACGATATGAATTTCTCCTCCACACTATACATAATGAAGGTAAAATGAATCACGGGAAATTCTCTTCAGAGCTGTGAGATTCCGATGAGGATGGGAGCTTAGGATGCTTCTGTTACTTGCTCTGAATCATTATCTACTTTTTCTCAATAGAGAATATTTTCTTTTTATTCAAGGAATGCCCTGGATGCCATGGGCAGACTGTGTCACGTCCCCCAAGTATGTGCACACCCTAACCCCTGTGATGGTCAGCTTACTGTCACGCTGCTGAACAGTCCTGCCCACCAGTTTGTTCGTTTGCTTATTTTCCTGCTTTGTCAAATACTAGTCTGGGCACTGGACCAATGTGACTCTTGTTTACGTGAGTCAACTTTGAAGAAAGAGGTTATGCTCTGTCTGTGGGTGGGCCTCAACAAATCAGCTGAAGGGGAAAAAGTCTGCCTCCAGAAGCCTCAGACTCATCATCAGTGCTGCTGGGGCTTCAGCCTACAGGTCTGCCCTGCAGACTTGGAACTTGTCCCTCTCCAGAGTCAAGCAAACAAGTGCTTCAAATGCTTTCCTCTTCATCCCCACACCCTGCCCTCCACATCCATCTTATCAGTTTTGTGTCTCTGAGTCTTGATTAGCACAAATGGGAAAGGGGTTTTGCACTTGTAAGTAGAAGACCTTGAGATGGGGAGGTAGTCCTGGGTATCAGGGAAGCCCCGCACCATTACAGTGGCCCTCCGAGGCACTGGTGTGAGGAGAAGAGAGCCTGCAGCTGTGGTGCACTTTGCATGTGTAGAAGAAGTCACAACCTATGGCACCCAACTCCAGCTGGAGAAGTCTAGAAGACAGACAGATCTTGAAAGCCTCAAGAGGGACCCATACCAGTAACAACTCAACTCAAGGCTTCTTTCTGATCCCCAGATTTGGAAGAGAGTTTGTGCTCTTCTAAGCCATTGAGCTCTTGATAAAAAAATACAGCCGGGCGTTGGTGGCGCACGCCTTTAATCCCAGCACTCGGGAGGCAGAGACAGGCGGATCTCTGTGAGTTCGAGGCCAGCCTGGGCTACCAAGTGAGCTCCAGGAGAGGCGCAAAGCTACACAGAGAAACCCTGTCTCGAAAAACAAAAAAACAAAAAATAAATAAATAATAAAAAATAAATAAATAAATAAATAGCAAAAACTGGGACATGAAAACTACCAAAGTAAAAACTACCAAAAGGACCTTGGGTATCAACTGAGGGTGTACTGAGAGTCGCATGTCTTTCATGTGTACAGCGATTACCATTGCAGTTTATGATCCTGCCTCGTAAGACCTCCAGAGGCAGACACTACCACAAGAGTGCCTGCAGATCTGGGTGTGGTGGCACACGCCTTTAATCCCAGCACTTGGGAGGCATAGGCAGGTGATCTCTGTAAGCTCGAGGCCAGCCTGGTCTACAAAGTGAGTTCCAGGACAGCCAAAGCTACACGGAGAAACCCTGTCTTGAACACTGCACGCATGGGTGTGTGCACACACACAGGCATCTATAGGAAATGCACAGAGAAAGAAAACACAGCGTCAAATGAACATCATAAACTTTCTGGTCAGCTGCCATCTGACATGGCACATAAAACCCAACAGGCATCTCCCGCTTCCCCACCACCTAAAACACACCTTGAACAATGCCACCCATGGAGGAAAGTTCTGCCATGAGGCAATGCTTCAAGCATGGCTGGTGGGAATGTAGACAAAAATGACCATTTGGGAAATTATTTGGAAGTTTTATTATCCTTTTAGCCACATGTTCACTTTCGGGGATGCTGCCTAAGGAAACAATCATCTGTGGGCCAAGGTGAATGAACAGACATGTGCTGTAGACTGCAGTGATGAACAGGCATGCACTTTAGACAGCAATGGTGAAAAGACTGAGAGGTCACCATCAATATCACAATGGGAAGAGATTAAAGTAGACAGTGTGCCAAGTACTTCAACACTTCTGTAGTGGAGTAATGTCGGCAAAAATGGTGAGAGTGTCTAAAAGTCTACCTCTGTAGAAAGCAAGGACAAATTAGCAAAGATGGACAGAATCTACTTGTAACACTTGAACTGTAAACAAAATCTTGCAGCAATCCAGAGAAAGTGTGTCGAGGAGACATCTGTACGGTGGTAAGTGACATTGCATTTTAGCTGACACTGGTGCATTCCCCACCCCTCAGCTCAGAACTAGAAAATAAGTCTCCCATTCTCAGTCTGGAACAGACTCAATAATCCTAATTATCAGCTGAAAATGATCTGATTCCGTGGTGACCTACTCAAATGAACCATTTTCACCTCAGCTAACTGTAGACTCATGTGGGGCTGCAATAGTCACACAGGGCATTTGTCAAAACATGGGTGAGTATTTTAGCTGCTGATGCCTGAGGCAACGAGTAATAGCTGGGAATACACACACACACACACACACACACACACACACACACACACACACACACACA
>CABHPQ010165455.1:5250-47922 GCA_902168405.1 Peromyscus aztecus | reverse complement strand
ACACACACACACACACACACACACACACACACACACACACACACACATTCACCAAAAAGCCGGGGAGGAGGAGAAGCTGGAGAGTGAGGTGTTTGGAGAATGAGTAGTTGAAAGCCTGCAACCTACCTCTGAGAATCTTGACAGCCATGGATATTCCCAGGGTGGGAAAGAAATAAGAAAGCCCTAAAGTTTCCACCTCTGACTGACCTTGAAATTCTGTATAATCAGAGGAAGGTCAAGGCGATGTGTAAACTAGCTGGTTGGTTGTTGAAGGCATATCCAATACACACAAACCTCAAAGACCAGGAAGTGTTTTGGTTTCAGGCTTTCAGCAAATTCTCTGCCCAGTCATTAGCTGACCACTAAGCCAATGGACACCGAGGCTGCACATCACAAAGAAGACGAGCCTCACAGAATTTTTCATAAATGTTACAAGTGCATGAGCTGCAATGCGCCTGCCTCCAGAGTGGCTGCATTATGATCTTCAAACTGCACAGTTATTCTTCCCTCCCTCAATAAACAGCATTCGGCATTAAAAAAAAAATCTATTCTGAAGAGACCATGATAAATGAAGACCACATGAGAATAGGAAGAAGCAAAGTGCTAGAGAGGTCCACAAAAATCCACAAAGATACTTCCACAATAGACTACTGGCAATGGTCGAGAGACAGCCCGAACTGACCTACTCTGGTGATAGGATGGCCAAACACCCTAATTGTCGTGCTAGAAACCTCATCCAATGACTGAGGGAACTGGACGCAGTGATCCACAGCCAGCCCCCAGGTGGAACTCCAAGAGTCCAATTGGCGAGAAAGAGGAGGGTTTGTATGAGCGAGAATTGTTGAGACCAAGGTTGGAAAAAGCACAGGGACAAATATCCAAACGAATGGAAACACATGAACTATGAACCAATGGCTGAGGAGCCCCCAACTGGATCAGGCTCTCTGGATAAGTGAGACAGTTGATTAGCTTGATCTGTTTGGGAGGCATCCAGGCAGTGGGACCGGGTCCTGTACTCAGTGCATGAGTTGGCTGTTTGGAACCTGGGGCTTATGCAGGGACACTTGACTCAGCCTGGGAGGAGGGGACTGGACCTGCCTGGACTGAATCTACCAAGTTGAACTCAATTCTCAGGGGAGTCTTTGCCCTGGAGGAGATGGGAATGGGAGGTGGGCTGAGGGGAAGTTGGGGGTGGGGGAGAACAAGGGAATCCGTGGCTGATATGTAAAATTAAATTAAATTATTAAAAAAAATAAATAAATAAAATAAAATAAAAAATACTAAACAGCCACAAAAAAGCACATTTATTAACTCCCAAATCACATGGTAGACAGCATAACCCACACAGACAAACAAATGAAATCACCGAGTCAAAAGCACAACACTAGCAGCTTGCATTAAAAAAAAATCTAAGTATAAGCCATCTATGGAGACTTAACTTAGATTCAAAGATGCAAACAGGTTGAAAGTAAGAGAAGGGGAAGAAGTGGATGAGAGAGACAAAGGGGAGGGACACTTATCTTCAGATGAGAGGCCCTGAGCTCAATCCCAAAAGCCGATTGCAAACACACACACACACACACACACACACACACACACACACACACGTGCAGACTGGCGAGAATAAGAGCAAACCAATTTGTTCTTAAGACAATAAGTCTTCTAAGACACAATGAAAAGAGATACACAGTGATGAGTCAATCCACCAAGAATATACCACAGCCATCAACACATATGCACTTACAACAGATCTCTAAAATAGAGAAGGAAACATTGACAAGACACAGCTGAAGAAGTAGATGGTCCCACTGGAAGAGTTGGAGACATCGACACCTCACTTTCAGTGATGGGTAGGACAAATGGACAGAAGACCATCAAGCAAACACACAAGATTCAACAACACAGTAAGCCAACAGCAGATGCTCTTTAAGTTAAAATGTGAGGTGTCCTGTTGGCCGAGCATTTATAATTCATATTCAGCCTCCGAGTCAGTTATTTGGGACCAGGCAGTCAGGACAGAAAACATCCGTTTACAGAACTCAAGAATCTATCCCAGATTGAACTTATTTTAAATTTAAAACAGCATCTTAGGGCCCAGAGGCTTAGCTTGGTTGGTAGAGTGCTTGCCCAGCATGCACACAGCCCCAGCTTTGAGCTCTAGTCACTCATTAAACTAGTGAGTGGCACACACTTGTTACCCCAGCACTTGGGATGAAGGCAGAAGGATCAGGAGTTCAAGGCTCAGGGCTAGCCTAAGCTACATGAGACCCTATCTAAAAATAAGTTCATTGAATGTATTTGATCTGGCAAATACCCCCACTTAGTCCAGCCTGCTGTAAGTGTCCTTGGAGCATTCACACATAACTGAGCAAAATTATCCCATACAAAGCCCATTTCGAAACAGTTCCCAATCTAACATGTAGTTTATTGCATGCTACACTGAAAATAAAGACTAGAATTGTTTTCTGTGCTGCTTGCCTGAGAAAAGCTCAGGATTTACAACACGGTGTCTATTCAATGCTTATTGTTTTTATACCATCATAGACAAAATAAAAGCTTTTTCAGTTAAGCCATGATAAGTCAGGGACCGGCTATAGCCCTAAGACATGTTCCACAGAACACCCCACCCGACAGCAGCAGAATATACATTTTTACATGTACAATGGAATAAGAATAAAGCCTATTTTAAAAGATTTTGTATGTAAGATTTAAAGTATATGTTCCAAAGATTTTGAAAGAGTGCAGTCACATGGTCTCAGTTACCTTCTCATTGCCGTGATGAAGTATGGTATTAGTCTCCTTTTGTTGCTGTGATGAAACACCAGCGTCAAGAGCAATATCAGGAAGAGAGACTCCGAACTGGTGGGGGAGCATGGCTGCCAGCAGTCCAAACAGGAAGCTAAGAGGTCACGCGTCTTTTACCACACATTAAAGCAGAGAGGGGACTGGAAGCAGGACAAGGCTGTGACTCTCAAACCTTGGCCCCAGGAACATCCTTCCTCCAGCATGGTGGCACACCTCCCTGAACAGTGCCACCAGCTGGGGACCAAGGGTTCAAAAACAGCTTTAGGAGCAGGGTCTGTTTTATCTGGCAAGGCGTGGTGGGGGGAGCAGGGGCCTGGTTGGTGACACCGAACCCCCACCCAGGGAAGCTGAGAGAGAACACATAGTGAGACCATGCTTTAAAACCTGACTACCCATCCCAGTGACCCACTTCCTGTAGCAGGGCTCCACCTTCTAAAGGTTCCACAACCTTCCCCAACTAGCTGGGGACAAAGCGTTCAAACACATGGACCTCTGAGGGCATTTCACACACAAACCGCAACACATGAGAAATATCTCCTCTTAGCAAGAATGAAAATTCAGCTGAAATCCCAAAGTAGAAAGTAATTTTAAAAATTCACAAGACTGTGGAAACAAAATGATGCATTCTGGAATAACCAATGGGCCAGAGAAAAATCACAAGGGAATTTGAAATTAACAAAATGAAAAGGCAAGATACCAAAATTACAAAAATAAAAATGTAAGACATCACAACTAGGAGATGTAGTGAAAGTTGTTTTCATGGAAATTCTTAGCTGTTTGTGACTATTACAATTAATAATGCACCTAATAGTTCAAAGTCACTTGCAGACTAGATTGTAAATATTTTACCACAACAAAGGACAGCTGTGTGAAATGATGGATTTGCTGATTAACTTAATAATTTCACAAGTAAAACATACATAAAAGCACCATATTACACTCCATAGATATATGGTTCTTTTGTCAATTACAAATAAGAAATAAAGACTTTAAAATATCCACAGGAAAAGGAAGATATCACCAGTAAATAACTTCAGCTGTAAGGGAGGGGAGAAACAAGAGCGATTAACCCAAAGTGGAATCATAAAGATTAGGATAGAGAGATCAAGCATAGCATAGAAAAACAGCACAGAAAATGAAAACAAAAGCTGTCGCTTTGAAAAGATTATTGACCTTTCACAGTAAAGGCCACGAAGTGGATGTCATTATGATCCCTGCTCCACAGATGAGCAAGCCGAGGCAGAGCAGAATCCATTCATCCACTGACAGACAGTTATTAAAGCCTTACTTAGGACCAGGCTGTGCGGGAGACTCTCCAAGGCAGCCCTGAACAAGAAACACACTCAAGTAGCTCGTTCCAGGGAGGCATGCAGCCACACTGGTGGGGGGCCTGTCCTGGGGTTCAGCAGGGACTCCCACAG
The DNA here is from genome assembly GCA_902168405.1 of Peromyscus aztecus. Classification (NCBI taxonomy): domain Eukaryota; kingdom Metazoa; phylum Chordata; class Mammalia; order Rodentia; family Cricetidae; genus Peromyscus; species Peromyscus aztecus. The sequence continues at coordinate 43,696 of CABHPQ010165455.1, read as the reverse complement.
AAGGGAAATTCTGATGGAGAGAAGGTCCTGTACATGAGCAGGTGGTGCCAAACTGGACCCTGGGTTGACAGAGGTCTGTCCGCAGTGGGCATGCAGAAGCTAGCTCAGCACCCCTCGGCTCTGCCAGCTTGCCACACAGGTTCCTTGCTGGGCCTCTGCTCTCCACACTAAGTTCCCTGACTGTTCCGCAAAGGTAGAGGAGAGAAAATGTCCCCTCTCATCCAAGGTCCTTGGGCCCTTTGGACAGGTCTGTTTATTGGAAGATTGAGAGGCACAAAGCTACAGGGACAGGCTCTGCACTGTGCATGGAGCCTGGTGAACTCACAGCTAGAGTGGGTGCCAGGAAAGAGGGGGGTGAGATGGTTTCTGACTCAGGGTCACAGCCTTTAGACACAGGGTCTCTTCGCTTAATGGCCAAGTGGTCAGACACACAAGCCCTGTCTTTACAGCATTGTGGTCAAAAGCTGGATATAGGCAGCCAGTAACTGGGAGATCTGTGTTCTGCTCCTGGCTCCATGGCTACTACTTCTGGGCCCCAGAACAAGTCACTTAAGCTACTTAGAGTTATTTACATCTTTACTAAGGAGGTAACATGAATAAAGTGACCCTTCCCACAGGGCATTGTTGCTGGATTTCTTACAGGTGTGAAATGTTTAGATGCTCAAGTCCTTTATATAAAATGGCACAGTAGTAGCTTATAACTTGTCAACATTCTCCTGTGTAGCTTATTTATCTCTAAGTTACTTCTAATACCTAATGAAAATGTAAGCACTCTATAAATAATTGCCATACTATGTTATTTAGGGAATAATGACACAAAAATTCTGTCTATTTAATACAGATGTATCATTTCAAAACTATTTTGATCTGCAGTTGGTTTCATCCATGGGTGTGGCACTTCCCACATGTGAAAGGCCAACTGTATTTATTTCTTCAAGGAGTTTAAGACCTAATGAGATAATATATTTCAAATGTTAAGGGTGGTAGACAATAAATATTATCCATTTAAAAAAATCAGTACAATTGACAAACTAGATTGACCAGAAAGAAGATAAAGTTCAAATTACTGAAATCAGAAATGAGCATGAGAACACTGTTATTGATCTTGCAGAAATGGAAAAGGATTCTGGGAGAAATTATGAATGATAACATGCCAAGAAATTAGACAGCAGCAGAAATGAACAAATTCCTAGAAACACAGATTACAACAGAATAAGAAATAGGAAATCTGAGCATATTCATAACAAGAAATTGAGTAAGTGATTGAAAAATCTTCCAACAAAGAAATTCCCAGAACTAGACACTTACAGGAGAATCCACAGTTGTCATTCATAACTTATTTCAAAATGAGAGGTACTGCCTAATTCGTCCTATGAGACTGGCACTACCACGATACAAGAGCCAGATATGGGCATCATGAGAAACCTACAGACACCCTAATAGATGTGCCTTTAAAAATCCTCAACAAAATATTAGATAAACGATATGCAAAAATTCTCAGCAAAACACTAGCAGGCTGAATCAAATAGTAGTCACCAGGGTCCTTTACATGCCCAAGGTGGAGTTATCCGGGAATAACCTGCAAAAGCCAGTCTGCACACTGCACTGATGAGAGAGAAGAGTCACATTATTGTCACGACCGATACAGAAAAAAGCATTTATTTGAGCTCACAGTTTTCAAGGGTCTAGCCCACAGTTTTCAAGGGTCTAGCCCACAGTTTTCAAGGGTCTAGCCCACAGCTAGTTGGTTCGGTTGCTTGGGAGCCTGTCATGGCGCACATTATTCTGGGGGTGTATGGATAAGCAAACCCACTGGGAAGCAAGAGAAAGAGAAAGGGGTTGGACCGCTAATCCCCTTTGAGGGCATCCCTCCCACCCCCACCCCCGCCCGGGATCTAAAGACCGCTCACTAAGTCCTGCCTTTTAAAGATTCCATACCTTCCAACGCACCAAGCTAGGAACCACTCCTTTGACAAAGGAGCCTTTGGGTGGCATGGTTGATTCAAACTCTAGCAGATGTCCCTCTCGGCACTCATCTGTGGGAGGGATGGAAGCTGGCTTTGGTGGCACCAGAGTCACAGGATCTTTTACAAACGGCCCCCAAATCCTGACTTTCAACTAGGTAACTGTGGGCCATCATGTGACTTCTGTCCTCGGTGCTCTCAGTCGAGGTGAAGCAGATGAACAGAGGTCCTACTGTGTGGCCAAGGCGTGGACACTCACGGTGCCATGAAAGCCAACTCACGTTAGAGTAACAGCAGGCCACAAACAACCAGTTTGCTTTGTATGGAGAGTTTACTCTTGTTTGGCCTCTGAAACTCACGCTTGAATTTAATCCCTCACGAGATAGTGAGAAGTGGGGTGGTGGGAGGTGGTTTTTTTATGGTTTACTTCTAATTTAAACTTAAAAATAATATGAAACATTTAAAATTATTGAAAATTACCTAGAATGTTATAATAGACATCATCAGGGCTTTTGATATCGTACTATAACAAATATATTCTGTCTAATATACTTGCTTCACTTTTTTTGTTGTCTTTATTGATTCTTTCACTTTTTGAAATTATAATATGATTATATCATTTTCTCCTTCCCTTTCCTCCCTGCAAGCCCTCCCATGTACCCCTTCCTTGCTTTCTTTCAAATTCGTGGCCCCTACTTTTCATTGTTGTTACATGCATATATGTATATGTATTTCTAAATATAACCTGATCAGTCCACATAACGTTACTTAGTGTACTGACCATTTGCTATTGGGTAATCAATTGGTGTGCTCTTCCTGGGAAAGCCTGCTGCTCTCACTTTGGCATGACTATTGTTGTTGTCCTTGTTCAGCCCGTGTTTAGGCATCATGTTAGAGAGCCTTTATGGGTGTAGTTTCTGACATTCCAAGGAGACAGCAGACTCCCTGATTCTCTGGCTCTTACAATCCTTCTGCCTCCTCTTCTGCAACGGTCTCTGGGGCTTAGGACTGGGAGCTATATTGTAGATGTATTCATGGGGCTCCATGGCTCTGCATTCTGATTGGTTGTGGTTTTCTGTAATGATCTCCATCTGCTGGAAGGGAAATTTTCTCGAGAAGGGGTGAGAACTCCATTATCTATGGCTATAAGGACAAATATTGAGAATGTAGTTAGGGCGTATGCTGGTTTTGTAAAGTGGTGGTTGTAGGTTCTCCTTCAAGATTACTTCATCGGGTCAGAGCAGTTTGCTAGGTTTCTGGTACAGGCGTCATTTTCACCTGATTGAACAGGTCTTAAGTCCCGTTAGAGAGCTGTTGGTTACCGCCACGGTGTGTGTGACACTCCCGCACCCTTAGTGTCATCCGCTGTACCAGGCTTTCGCTTTGAGGCCACCAACCAGCTCCCAAATCATGACACAGAGACTTACTGTTAGTTTTGAATGCTCAGCCTTAGCTTATGCTCATTTCTGGATAGCTTTTTTTTCCTTCTTTAACTGAAATTAACCTGTTTCCCTTCATCTATGTTTTGCCTCAGGGCTTTTTACCTTTTCTTTCTGTATGTCCTACTCTGTGTCTGCTGACTGGAGGCTGCCTAGCTGGCCCTGGGCCTCTCTCCTTCCTTCTCCCTCATTCTCTCCTCTCTTCTTTTTTGTTTCTCATTCTTCTCTTCTCTCCTATTTATTCTCTCTGCCTGACAGCCCCACCTATCCCTCTCCTGCCTAACTATTGGCCATTCAGCTTCCTATTACACCAATCAGGGGCCTTAGGCAGGCAAGATTAAACAAATGCAACACATCTTTATATAATTAAATATATAATTAAACAAATGCAGCAGAAACAAAAGTAACACATCTTTGCCTAGTTAAAATAATATTCCAAAATACCAGTCCGTGCTGGTTGCTGTTGTGGCTCGTAGGTGTTGCAGCCAGGAGGAATGATTGATTGCTTCACTCCTTTGGTAGCTTGCATGGTGCATTCTGGTGCCATGAAAGCTAGTCCTCAGGCAGGAGGCTTTCAGGTCAGAACTTCTAATAGACTGACAGGTGGATAGGTTAATAGGTGGTTCGGGAATGGTTTTTCCGTAAAAGGCAGGGGAGTGTAGCTGAGTCCCTGACACCTGGGAGCATGTAATCCTCTGTGCTTTCTTAGGGCCCTAACACCAAGAAGGACATCCTCAAGCCAGGGGTGGCTCCTCAACCCTGGGCCAGAACTGTGAGCCCGAATAAACCCCCCAGTCTCTAGCATTGTGTTATCAGCAACAACAACAGGCTGAGGCAACCTCCTTGTCTTCCATTGTAGTAGAAAACGACAACTCTGGTTACCCTCGCCTCAAGGCAAGACTTTCCAAAATTGTCTTCAGATTTGTATGTACAAGTCCTAGCCAAACTGGCTTCTTCTCTTCTCTTCTCTTCTCTTCTCTTCTCTTCTCTTCTCTTCTCTTCTCTTCTCTTCTCTTCTCTTCTCTTCTCTTCTCTTCTCTTCTCTTCTCTTCTCTTCTCCTCTCCTCTCCTCTCCTCTCCTCTCCTCTCCTCTCCTCTCCTCTCCTCTCCTCTCCTCTCCTCTCCTTTCCTTTCCTTTTCTTTTCTTCTCTTTTTTTCTCTCTCTCCCTCCCTCCTTCCCCCTCTCTCTCTTTCTTTCTTTTTTTAGCAGACACACTCTTACATCAACCCATTAATGTATTAATCACATAAAAGTGTGTCGGGCCATTCATGAAGGCACAGCCCTAAGTACCTCTTAAAGGTTGCATGGCCGGCACCTCTTTTCATCTCATAATGGGGGTTCAGTAATGGGTGAGGAAGAGACAAACCATGCTCAAACTGGATTAGTCATCTTTCTTGTTGTATGACAAAATATCCAACGGAAGTTACTTCGGGGAGGAATAATTCCCTTTGGTTGCCGTTTCATAAGGTTGCAGTCAGCTTAGCGGGGACAGTATGATGGGAGCGGCTCCACTGTGGCAGGAGAGCATGGCTGACACTGCTCACATGGAAGTAAACCGGAAGGAAGAGAGGGGAGACTGGACCCAGGGGCAGACTCAACTTTCGCTCTTCTACCTACTTCTTCCTGGCGAAGCCCAAATCCTAAGGGCCTTTAAAAGCACCACAAGGTGTGGGTGGGCGTTCAAAACATGAGCCTAATGAGAATGTTCTGGAATCAAGCCGGAACAAATAACAGCAGCAACAAACAACGTTCCGTGCAGCGCAGGCTGATGCTCCAGGTACTTCCGGAATTACAAGGTCACTCCTGCGGCCCACACAATATTACAGTTGGTTGCTGATGTTTCTGGTTTTGGATTTGATGGGCTTCAGTGTTCTCATGCAAAGCAAAGGAAGCACTGTGGGGTGACAGGAAAGGAAGGGCAGTCATACATCACAGGCATGGGATGCAGTCGGAGAGCTGGCTCAAAGGACTGGGGTGATGGGCTTCTCTGTGGCCATGCTGCAGTGTGAGGGAATCGGAGGCTGTATGCTGTCCTGGGCACTTGTAAGACCTAATACACTTGCATAGTGGAGAGGGAGAAGGGAGACAGGCACCCATAAACCACTCCAGCTAGACAATTGAAGCAAAGTTACCATTATATTACACTTTGTTTTACTTCTTAGTTCCTGCTTTGTTCTTTAATCATTACAATACTTCTGCGGTTATGAGTTGTCAGCCAGCTAGTTGTGAATATAAGACTACCATTATTCTTGATCCTCCTGCCTCTGCCTCCTCAATATATCCTGCAGGTGTGCACCACCACAACTGGCAAGACTGCTATTATTACTAAGTCATTTAAGTTTGCTTTGTCAAAAAAAAAAGTGATAGAGCAAAGCTCAGTTCATTCCAAATATGGTATCCGGGCCACCAAAAGTAGGTGAGCTGGTCATTGCAGAACTATAAACATTTCTTAGTGGTTATTTAGCACAACATGTAGGTTTTTGTGTGCAGTTGCCTCCCCATACCTGTGGGGGGATATCCCAAGACCCCCATCGAACACCTAAAGTCTTATGACATCATTAGGTGCTATGGATGAGCACCACAGTATCAAAACAGCAGAGGTGATAACCAAAGTGGTTGTGATGACTGGTCTTGGTTGTCAACTTAAATACATCTGGAATTAACTAAAACCCAAAGGACTGGGCACATTTGTGAGGGATTTTTTTTTTATTAATTAAATCATTTGAAGTGGGAAGACCCACTTCTAATCTGGATTTTGGGGTGGGAAGATCCACATTTAATCCAGATCTTTTAAGGTGGGAAAATCCATCTTTGATCCATACCTTCTGCTGGCAGCCTATACAAAGGACATAGAAGAAGAAAGCTTTCTCTCTCTTTGCCTGCTTGCCCTCACCTCGCTAGCAAATCCATTCCTTCACTGTCATTAGAGCCTACTTCTTCAGGATTCCAGTGTCTACTGAAGACCAGCTGAGACATCCAGCCTCATGGACTGAACAACTACTGGGTTCTTTTGATCTCTCCATTGATAGACAGCCATTGTTGGGCTAGCTGGACCACAGCCTGTAAACTGTTCTAATAAATCTCATATACATATACATTTTTCTGTAAGTTCTGTTCCTCTAGAGAACCCTGACTAATACAGTGTTACTAAGTGACAAATGGGATGGTAACAACCACAGTGTGGATATGCTGGGTAAGGAGATAATTTATACTCCAAAGCAGAACAGAGAAGGTACAAGATTGCTTTTCTGAGTGCCCTTTGGAATGATGTGCAATGGGAACTTATGGGGTTGTTTATTTCTGGACTTTTCCTTCACTATTTCAGACTATGTTGAAAACAGGTAAAGGAAATGGTGCAAAGTGAAACTATGTGGATGACTGTGTGTGCCTCCATGTCACACTGGTTATGCTTACGAGAACGGTGTGAAAGTTCCTTTATAAATAAATTTGTTTAAGTAGCATATGTCAACTTAAAGTGAAAACATGAAGCAAACAGATTCAGAGAAAATGATTAAGTTTTGGGAAATCCCACTGTAGGCAAGACTATCCACCATGGGTGCTGACAAATGTCAGACACAATATTTGATCTCTGTGGGGTCTGCATGGCAGTAGACTAACAGATTGATGAAATTCTAGTTTAAAATCTCTTCTACTTTGCAACAGGCTCCTTGTAGAGAGCCTTTTGTTTCTCTGCCATGTGGTTGTAATGTCCTCTCTTGTATTCCAAACTACCTGTGGCAGTTTGAAGAGAATATCCACCATAGACTCATATATTTGAATGCTTAGTCACCTGTTAATGGATCTGTTTGGGAAGCATTAAGAGGCATGGCCTTGATGCAGAAGATGTGTTACTGGGAGAGGGCTTTGAGGTTTCAAAAAGTCAATGCCAGGTCCTGTCTTGCTCTCTCTGCCTGCTGACTGTGGATCAGGATGTAAAGCTCTCAGCTGCTTTCCAGCCTGCCTGACTCCCAGTATGATGATCATGAACTAACCCTCTAAATCTGTAAGTAAGCCTCCAATTAAATGCTTTATTTTATGAATTGCCTTGGCCATGGTGTCTCTTCACAGTAATAACACAGTAACAAAGACAGCCCAACCACCCCTGCCCTCCAAAAGAATTTCTCATGGAGGACTCAGAGTCTCAGTGTGTTTGGGATTCAACAACAACCAACCAAGAGCAGGGTGCCAGCATGATCAAATTCTGATGATGATTCTTTTGGGTTATTATTATGTCTTTAAAAGGTGTGGAGAAGCCAAGAGACCTGTTTTAGTTTGCTTTCTGTTGCTGTGATAAATACAGTGACCAAAAGCAACTTGGGGAGAAAAAGGTTTATTTCATATTACAGGTTACTGTCCATCATTAAGGACGAATCGAAAGGCAGGAACTTGGAGACAGGAACTGAAGCAGAAACCACAGAGGAAAGCTGCTTACTAGACTGCTCCCTCTGGCTTGTCCAGAAATTTCTTGTATACCTCAGGCCCACTTGCCCAGGAGGTACAGCCCACAGCCAGATGGACCCTCCCACATCAATTAGCAATTAAGAAAATGTACCACAGATATTGCCACTGGCCAATCTGATGGAGGCAATTCCTCTATTGAGATTTCCTCTTCCCAAGTATGTCTAGCTTTGTATCAAGTTGACAAAAACCAACCAGCACGAGAGAGGTTGACAAGACCTCTCTAGATTCTTCTTACTAAGGTACTAATTTCAGTCATAAGCGCTCTGCTCTCACGACCTAATGGCCTCACCAAGTTCCCACCTTTAAATACCATCACACTGGGATTATGACTCCAACTCACAAAACTGGCACAAACTTACAGTCCACTGTACCTGGATGATGTTTCTTTTTTTGTTTTGTTTTGTTTTGTTGTTGTTCAAGACAGGTTTCTCTCTGTGTGTAGTCTTGGCTGTCCTAGAACTCACTCTGTAGATCAGACTGGAATTACAGAGCTCCACCCGCCTCTGCCTCCCAAGAGCTGGGATTAAAGGTGTGCACCACCACTGCCTGGCACGGGATGATGTTCTTGCCTATTGCGACTCTAAAAAGCAGCTCCTGGTTCCTCTTCTTAGCCATGGAGAAGAGCCAGCTGAGCATTTTCAGCAAGTTCCTATTGATTTTATTTAATAAAAAATGTTATCAGATTGCTATAGGAAAATTGAAATACTATACCTACCATGTGCAGGCTTGCCATTTACAGATCAGGAGGAATGTAACTCATGGAAAATATTTGAGTGTTATGCGTTCTGGTTTTAATTAGAAATGTTAATTAAACACATATGCTAACCAGAAGCTGCCAGAAGGAAGACATATTTGTAAAGAAGTTATGCAATGCATTGCTGTATGGTTTTGCACAGGTGTGGACATTCTGGGATTGAAGCTCCTGCTTGGTGGCAAACACATCAGGCTTGGAGCTTAGATGTGTGATCTCTTGCTCTAACATGATTGATGTGTAGGCACATAAATCCGTAGGCGGATTTTTTTCTGTCCCGCTGGCCAGCTCCCAAAAAACCACATGGAGACTTCTTATTTATTATGAAAGCTCAGCCGATAGCTTAGGCTTGTTCCTAACTAGCTCTTACAACTTAAAATAACCCATATCTTTTAATCTATGTTCTTTTTACGTGGCTCGATTACCTTCACTTTGTAAAGCCCATGCTGCTTGCTCTGCATCCCTGGCGTCTCCTCATGACTCTGCCCTTTTTCTTTCCAGCATCCTCTGTGCCTGGAAATCATGCCTAGCTATTGGCCATCTTTATTAAACCAAAATGAGTGACACATCTTTACAGTGGACAAAAAGATTATTCCACAGCCTAAGTCACTGCTCAATCCTGCCTCAGTTTCCTCTTTTTGAAAACAGCAGAGCTATAATCTGCACTTGGTTTTTGAGAGATCAGTAAGAATGTCTAGTGCTTTGTGAAGTCTGAGGCGTGGTCTGGCTGCTTGGCCATGGTGTCCCTATCCTCCTGTTTCTCAGATGGAGCTGGGCTCACAGGTTGCCAGAAACGGGTGAAGAGTTTGCCCTCTCCGGCTCTGAATGTATAAGCAAATAACACACAGAAGGGCTGAGGACTCCAAACACTAAAACTCCTTTCCTGTTTGTCCCTCCTCTTGAGTGCTTGGCAATAATGTAAGGCAAATATCAGGAGCCCAGGGGGGAATTACGGTTATAAAAAAATTAAAAATGCTAGTGTGCTCTGGTGTAATTAAGCAATATAATTAAAGTTCTCCTGTTGAAGTCAGCTGGCAGGGGATGCAGGTCACTGTTTCAGATGTAGCCAAGGTGCCAGTGTTTGTTGGCTCCTTCCAAGGTTTATCCATATTTTATGGTTTTGTCTCATTCTGACTGTCTCAGAAACAGAGAGAAATGTGTGCATGTGTGGATCTGCCCCATCAGTCTATAACTTCCTTGAGAGAAGGGGTTTCGTCTTGACCACCCATCTTGCCCTAGGGACTACACAATGCTGGTGTGGTTAGCGTTTATCCAGGGAGTTCTCCCTAACACTGATTGGTATGGTGCATATCTTCCCATCCAGAACTTTATTCTGGAAAGTCTCACTTCCACCACTCTGTGATGATCAAAAGGAGTCCTGCGGTTATAATTTTAAATGAAATTAAATTATTTGATAGCATGGCGCAGTAATCCTTGGCAGCAGGAACTTCTGAAATGCCCCCGAGGCCCACTGTGCCTTCACTCACTCATTTCTTCAACAAATATTTACTCAGAGTCTTCCATATGCCAGTCGAAGTGTTGGATACAAGGGATAGAGTGGTAGATAAGTCTGTCAGCTCCCAGCTCTAAGGAGGCTTACACTCTGGAGAAGGGCACAAAGGGCAGAGAGGGAAGCTGGTGCCATGTATTGGCAGTGGGTGGCATGTGTGAAGAGGACACCGAAGAGGGAGCAGATGGTGGCGGGAAAAAGCCAGTCGAAGGAAAGTGGAGGGCGTGTGGGGGGAGGAAAGAGCTAGGGAGAACCCTCAGTGAAGGAAAATGGTATGCCTCAAATTTGGGGATGCAGTTGAACATGGAAATGGGGTACAATTGGGATAGAGAAAAGGCCTATTTTATAGAGTGATGGAAGACAAGATCAGAGAGACAGGGGAATCACATCAAGTAGACTGTGGATCATGACACAGAGGCTGAGTTTTATCATAAGAAAGAGGAGACTCTGGAGGTCTTCAGGAGGGAGAGGTGTGATGTGATGTGGGACGAGGTCTGTTCAGCTGTGTGGCCAAGTGACCACAGGAGGGTACAAGCAGCTACGGGCACATGACTGGGGAGGCTGCCTTCAGAAGCAAGGGATGGACTCTTGGACCACATGGTGGAAGTGAAAAGGAAGTAAAGGGGGAGAGCAGAGAACGGCAGGTGAGCAGAGCGCTCTTCATCTCACTCTTGAGGCCCCCCATCCCCTCACCCCTCCACCCCACCCCACCTCCCCCCACTCCCCACCCACTGCCCAGAACATAGTCTACCATGGCCACCTCAGCAACTTCCCACTTGAACAAAGGCATCAAGCAAATGGACATGTCCCTGCTCTGGCACAAGAAAGTCTGTGTATGTCTGGGCTGATGGCACTGGAGAAGGATTGTGCTGCAAGACCCATGTCCTGGGTTCCGAAGTATGTAGAAGAATTGCCTGGGTGGAATTTGGATGGCTCTGGCACTTTTCAGTCTGAGGACTCCAGCAGTGACACATACCACATCCTTGTGCCATGTTTTGGGACCCCCTTCTGCAAAGACCCCCACAAGTTGGTGAAGTTTTCAAGTATAACCAGAAACCTTCAGAGACCAATTTAAGCCTTACCTGTAAATGGATAACAGATATGGTGAGCAACCAGTATCCTTGGTTTAGAATGGAACATACTCTCATGGGAATAGGTGGGTACCATTTTGGTTGGCCTTCCAATGGCTTCTCTGGGCCCCCAAATCCGTATTACTGTGGTGGTAGATAAAACCTATAGCAGGGGTACTGTGAAGACTCACAGCTGGGCCTGCTTATATGCCAGAGCAAGATTGCAGGGACAAATGCTGAGGTCACGCCTGGCCAGTGGGACCCCAAATAGGACCAGATTCTATACAAGATCGTATGAATGAATCCACACTGGAGGTCAGCTCTAGGAGGGTCATTTCATCTTACACTGTGTATGTAAAAACTTGGAATGATAACAACCTTTGATCCTAAGTCCATTCCTGGAGACTGGAATGGTCCAGGCTGCCACTCCAAAACACCAAGGCTATGTGAGAGGAGAATGATCTGGAGCACATTAAGGAAGCCATGCAGAAACTCAGCAAGCAGGACCACGTTAATGCCTATGATCCCAAAGGGTCCCTGGACAGTGCTCCATGAAGCCCCCAACATCAATGACTTTTTTACTAGTTTTGCCAGCCACAGAACTAGCGTCTGCACTCCCCAGACAGCCAGCCAGGAGAAGAAGGGTTACCTTGAGGACCGCTGCCCTTCTGGCCATTGAAACCCCTTTGCAATGTCAGAAGCCATCGTTTTCTCAATGAGACCGAAGAGGAGCCCTTCCAGTAAAGAGAGGAAGTGGACTAGACTTTTAACAAGCAAGCCCTTGCTGGCTGTGTTTCCTCCTCCAACACTTCCCCCTCCCAGCTGTCCTAATTGTCTCCATGATAACTCAAGGGTTGGACTATCAAAGTCTTCTCTCTTTCTAAGAAATAAAGAAAGGAAAGGAAGTAAAGGAATCCCAAGTGGATCACTGTCCTAGGTGACAGAGGTTGGATTGGCTGCCTTCCCAGGTCCCTGAGGACCTGTGTGTCTACGTTTTTACTGTGTAGAGAGTAGTAATTTCATGGACACATGTCCCAAGAGTGTCCTGGTTGCTGGTCTGACCATGGTTTTCGGAGAAGCATTCCGAAGAGATGAAACCTCATGATGCCTCCCGATCCCAAACCTCAAAACCAGTCTCTTCCTGCAGTAGGTAGACACATCAGAATACCACATCAAGTGGGCAAGGAATATGTCATTCTTTACCTGTCACTGAATGGGACAAAAAGAATTACAGAATCCTGACTGTGTAGCAGAGGGAAACAGATAGAGTTATGTTTCCTGCCACAAGCTTTGAGACACTCGGCATTCTGACAGGTGAGCCCACTGTAATCTTGAGATCTTTCAGCATGGAAGCCATAGGGGATGAAGAGAGGGCTCAGCAATTCAGAGTGCTTCCTGAGCAATCATGAAGACCAGAGAGCAGATCACAGTACTCATATTACAAGCAGAGCATTCCACACACTCTGGTGTGGACCCCAGCTCCAAGCGGAGACAGAGACAGGAGGATTGCCAGGGTTTTCTGGCTTCCAGCCTAGCCAAGAAAACACCAGGTCACAGTTCAGGGAGAGACTTTGCCTCCAAGGAAAAGGTGGAGAGTAATAAAGGAGATGCCCTCTTCCGGCCTCTGTGGGTGAGGCATGAGCCAGGTGAACATAAACTCTAAGCACACACTCACACACAAAAAAATCCTCACAAAAGGTGAAAGAGATTTTAAAAAACAGTGTGAGGATGTAAGAAGCCAGAGTGATACAGTTTTTTATAGTTGTCTTTGAAGACAGAGGAAGGAGCCACAAGTCCAGGCATGGGGTGGTGTGGAAGGTGGGGATGGAGAAGCTGGGAACGGTCAGGATGCAGGCTTTTGTAGTGGAATCTTGGGAGGAGGGAAGCACGGCAGACATCTTGACTCTCAGCAGTGTGGAGCTGTGTTGAGCTTCTGACAGGAGCACTCAGGGAAGAGAGCCTGGGCACCCATGGGTGTGCAGAGTGTGAGGGGGGCTTCCCTGACACCCCTACTGCTCATTTTCTGCAGCTGCCCCAGAAAAACCCAATCTCATATTGTGAGCCACCAGGAAAATGCGAACCAAATGCTACAATGGGATTCTGCCGCAGCCCAGTCAGAACGCTCTTAACAAAAGGCAAGCTAAAGAAATGCTGGGAGAAGGCAGCCACCAGAGGAACCAATGTCCACCTCCGCTGGGAGGTGCCCTGGTGTGACAACTGTGGAAAATCAGGATGGTGGCTCCTCAAAATTCGGGCCCCAGAACTCGGAAGAGTCAGCTACGGCACTCCCAAGTGTGCAAGTCACCATACTGAAGAGACACTTGCATACTCGTGTTTATTGATGCACTACTCACAATGGATTAAGTATGGATTTGTTGGGGGACCTGAAAAAGAATAGCTTTTCAACCCTAGTCTTTCATTAAGGGACAAAAATTCCTGGGCGGTTCAATCCTGACCACAGCCACAGTAACACATGCTTGGCCATTTCTACTGCACGCGGGCACACACCTGGCACTTGGACTGTGCATGCAGCCTGATACTTCATTGGGTACAAATAACAGACAGGGTCTTCATAGGTTACAGAAGGTTGGATGTGGGTAAATGACATTTCTACTCAAGGCTCACTTCAAAGATCACACAGCCCAGCCCTAGGACTTCCTCTTCCAATAGTACTTCCTCAAAATGGAGTTTGAGAGCAGCCAGGCAAAAAAGGTGCACCACACATTCCCGCCCAAAGGCTCATCTCTGACTCAGCCCTAAACCTTCAATAAAAGCTACAGCTCACAGCTGGGCCAGTCTGTTCCTTCTAGCTTCCAGTCTTGCTTCCTCACAGTGTGCCTTTAAGTACGTCCACCTCATTAAAAGCTTATGTGGACACTCACTTCATTAAAAGCTTACTTGGAGGTTGCCTCCTCTTTGCCTGGGAAGGCATCCTCGTCTCAGCCACCTCACCCAAGGACAGAGGTATTGTTCCAGTTTGTCAGTAACAGAACTGTTAGATGCGGCTAGCAGATGAACGGCTACAGTATGTAGACACAATGGGATATTCAGCCACCAAGAGTGAGATTCTGTCACTTGCAGAGAAACGGATGGAGCTGGGGGATGGCATGCTAAGGAAAGTGAGTCGGACACAGAAAGTAGAGCACCCCAAGTTCTTATCCCCATGTGGAAACAAGGACTTGAAATGAGAGGAGGGATTGCTAGAGACTGGGAAGGTGCTGGGCTGCAGGTAGCAATGCATGGTGTCTGTGAAAATATCACCGAGAGTCCTGTCCATTTACACAACTAATATATGTAAATAATTGCAGTAATAGCACTTTGTAACAAGGCTACAGGCCAGGCCTCTTGGATAGCTGCCCAAGGCTATAGGGAAGGCCACAAAGGCCTCCAGGGATCTTGTCCCACTATGGGGCTGTTGCTTCTCAATCAGTGGGTGCTGCACAGGCAAGAGGGGGCTAGATGCCCCCCCAAACCGCCACCTTATCAGAAGCTAAACTCAGCTGCACAACGAATTTGGTCTCCTTGTTGATGCCGTAGACAAGTGCAGGCCCTTTAGCTGAGGCCACCACTCAGCGGTGCCCTATGAGAAACAGTCGTCTAGACAGCTGACAACATCTACTTGCTGAGAAACCAAGGTAGCTCCAGGGAAGACTTGGGAAGCCAGGAGATACTCTGGGACAGGACAAGACAATGCAGAGGTTCCTCCATTTTGCATTCTTGCTGAGACCATTTTAGGTTTAACTAGAGTTTGATCTCCTTGATGGAGAGTCCTGTGGAAAATTATCCGACTCTATTCTAGGAACCCGAGGTCAAGATGCCCCAGCTAACTGAGCTTCTTGCAAACTGCTTGCTTGTGCAAACCTCCCTCTGCAACTACCAAGCGAGATACCAGGCTGTGGTTTTTGCCTTTAAAAACCTCTTACCCTAAACACTCAGGCTTCATTTGGGTCCCAAATACCTGAGCGTAGTCCCAGCGGCGGGAACCAAGACTTTCAATCGGCTGTAAATTGCATGAATGGTCATCTCTGGTGGGCTCCCTGTAACAACTCTGGGCATTTGCAAGTCAGTGTATGGAGATATGCAGGTGAACATGGGAGGTTGTGACCCTACACAAGGTGAGCATCCGTGCTCACCCCCCTCCCCGCAGCAGGTACCCAAGGCCTTTCTCTATGCTTCGTGCTGCTAGCTCGTCCCTCCCCCATTTGGCTAGGCTTTAGCTAGCTGGTGCTGGGAGCCTTAAAAAGGGGGACGTTACGGGGGAAGCAACAGCTAAACCCTGTCTGATACAGCCCCGTGTCTCTGCTGCATTCATCCAATGGCATTTAAGGCTCATTAAATTTTGAATCCTGTGTCACCTGCCTTAGGCTCAAAATAGTTCCGTGTGCCTTTTGTTTCCCAACTCTATTTTAATGGAAATTGTCTCCATTCACCTCTCTGTTCCCTTCTTCCTGCTAGCGATAGCAGATCTTTAATAATCTCCAATACAGAATTACTCACTCTGTGAACCTGTCGCCTGGGGGAATACACTGGACCTTGACGGGTGTAAACAGTTGATGGTAGAGATGGGAGGCAGAGTATTAGAATGCACCTCCCTCCGGCTTTGGCCTGCTCTGGCTGTGTGTACGGTACCCAGTGGCGTTATCACAGCCGCTACAACGCAACACACGTAACCAACCCCAGAAAATTCCAGAGCCTAATGCATGAGAAGCACATGTCTCTTGAAAGGCAGCCAGGTGTCAGTCCTATAAATAAATCTGACATGGCGCTTGAATGTGTGACAGGTGCTGATCTGAGTGCTTCTGACTGGATGACATCAGGACTGTCCTCTTTACATGAGGAGGCTAAGCACAGAGAAGCTGAGTAACTGCCCCAGAGTCACAGAGCAAATAAGCTGTGGAGCTTGGCTTCAAACACAGGCCACCCAGAGTTGGAAGCTGTATCCTAGCCACTCTGTGAGCACTCTACCTCGCTCCAACCGACGGTTACCTCACAACATGCCTGGCTGGCTACCAGCACCAAATTTCGGGGCTAGTTTTGTTTGTTTTCAAAAATATTAGCAATCTGAATGTGTATATGAAATGTGCTAATGTTTTACATTGACCCATGAAACTATTACAAAATATATTTATGAGTGGGGATTGGTGTCCCTGCCGCCTCTGTGAGACCTCTGGTTTCAACTAACCCTTTATAGGAAATGGAGTACCACAACTTTAACTTTTCCACATTAGCAGACAGCTTCCTTCAGAGGCAGGCTCGGGGCCCAAAGAGCAGGTGGGATTCAGTCCCAGGATCCAGCCTGACAACCTGAATGTCACCCTGCAGATAGAGCAGGCAGCTTCCCCAGTTGGGACCTCACAGCTGCCTTAGAGAAGTGTTTGAGGGAGATTGCTCTGTGGCTGGGGGATACCTGCCCTGCCATAATTCAGTGCAGCAAGTGTAGCAAGCGGTGCAAGAAATGTCAGCTCTCATTAGCCTGCATATAAATCTGCCGCTGCGAGAAACGGGATTGAGGGACGACGGGAAAATGCCAGGAAGTGGAAACATATGTTGTTCACACAAAAAGCACCTCCACAATGGGCGTCCTTCTCCAGTGCGGAGGCACCTGGAACCGGGAGGCATTGTTGCACCTCCAGGATCCGCCTCCTCCTCCCTTCCCTCCCCCTCCTGTGTAGCAGGAAGCGGAGACTCCATCATCCCTGGTAAGAGGGTCTGCTAAGTGTTCGCTGACACAGCTGAACAGTCACAGAATGTCATAAAGAGTAAATGACTTGATAATGCAAAACAGTAATTAGGATGTGGTGCATGCTGATGCTATTTACATACTTTAACACCCTGATATTAACGAGTCTTCCCCATAGTACACAAATGAGCCAGTCTTTGTGCAATTCATCCTTGACGGCCCAGATAGGCAGGCCTGGGAGGAAGCAAGGCTCACCTCCTCTTCTCTCCTCACTTAGTATCTGCATTCCTGGAAGGCCTCCTGAGGGGAGGCTGCTTAGGTGGGTAGTGCAATTCCCTCCTCAGGACATGAGGTGTGGCTGTCACTGGAGGGTGCTGGGGTGAAGGGAATTCTGCACTGCTGGCTGTATGAAGGGCTGAGGGCAATGGTCTGTGGATAAATGTGTACCAAGAAGTCCCGAGATGATAGATGGATGGATGGAGATCGATGGACGACATGTATCGGTGCCACTTAGCTGTTTCCATGGAGAAAACACTCCCTCCATGGCCAAGTGTCCAGTGTCACACCACTGAACAGGGTTGGGAAGAGGCACACATATGGTCCCCAGGGGCCAGTCTGTCCTGTGCACCTTTAATTAGGTTGCAGATCACTATTTGTTTGGCCTCAGTCACTGCCTTAACTCCCATCTGCACACAAAGAGAGAAGGCCGGGCTGGTCTCCATTGCAGACATTTCCCAAGTTGCCAGGACCCAGATCTCTCATTGTGCTGAAGCATCCGACTGAAGAGCTGGCAATAAATCAGTGACTCTGTCGCCCCGGTACGTGAATTGGAAGACCATAGCCCAGAGTGGGGGATAATCTGCACAGAATGCACAGCAGTCGGGCAGAGTCTGGGGCCTGAAGCCCCATTCTTATTTCTAACAAAATGCTTTTTGCACCATGACCCTTTCCTGGGCATCTCTTCCTGGTTTCTGCCCAACAGACAGTTCTTTGTACCTGCAGATCTCTCCCCCTTCCTGCCGTGTGTGTGTGTGTGTGTGTGTGTGTGTGTGTGTGTGTGTGTGTATGTGTGTGTGGTGTGATGGAAGGCAGGCCAGCAGGCTTCCAAAGCCCTGTGTGGTATGGTGATGGTGGTTGCCAGGTAACAGGAAGACATCATGGCAGGGAGTCTGCCTTGGCAGATACGGACAAATGGGCGCAGCAGGGAATGGAAGAGAGAATGGAGGTGCCCGGTATGAGGGTCCTGAGTCAGAAATGGGAGTACAACCTGAGGCAGACAGGAGAGACATTACAGCTCAAAGGAGCCTTGAAGAGGTGACAGCCGGTACCCTTGTGTACTTAGTAGGAAAACTACGATCACAAACGGACATGCCTTAAGACAGTCATCCCATCCACTGCTGGCAGAGCCAGGGCTGCTGGAAGTGAAGGTGGAGGACCTGGGATTCCCACTGAACCCCACTGGGCGTGATGGCAGCCTCCTCAGGTAGCTTAAGGGCCGAGTGCAGAGAGGGTGACCAGCCACCTCCATGGCTGTGTCTGCAGAGAGCTCTGTGGAGCTGGCCCTACTTACCAGAGCCCTTCCCTCCCCATCCAGCAACCTGGGGAAGGGCCACAGAGGGACAGAGAAACTGATGAGAAGGAATGAGGCTGACGTCACGGGGTCACTCGGCTGAACAGATG
The DNA here is from genome assembly GCA_902168405.1 of Peromyscus aztecus. Classification (NCBI taxonomy): domain Eukaryota; kingdom Metazoa; phylum Chordata; class Mammalia; order Rodentia; family Cricetidae; genus Peromyscus; species Peromyscus aztecus. The sequence goes on along the minus strand of CABHPQ010165455.1, from coordinate 25,140 downwards.
GCGCACAGATATTGGTTTTAACTCACACATGGTTGAGTAAATAATGTTTAAGTTTTCCTTGCCAGCCTGGGGAGCCGAGCAGATCGCGCAGGGTAGAGGTACCTCCACCTCCTGCCCACTTCATCTGCTGTTCCCGGGGTTTTCATTTCCTACCCTGTTTGTGCTTTAGAGCACGGCTGGCTGGTCAGGAAGCCGGTGCCCTCGGAGGCAGGGGTGTGTGCAGAAAGCAGAGGGAGGGGGTGGGTGGGGAGCCGGCCGGCACTGTAGTGCAATATTGCAGTGTGTGCCCGGGTGGCATCTGCCAGGAAAAATCACTGTCAAGGGTGCCACGGGCACCCTGCCTAAGGGACTGGTGGAATTTTAATCCTTGATAACAAAAAGCCTTATAAGACAACACACTCCTTGGTCTGCCTGTCAACAAGATCGCTTATTGGTTGGTCTACTGATAAAAGTTCTGGATCAAAGTCCTGAACCCAGACAAAGGAGGGGCTGGGCTCCTGAGTGCTGATCCTGACTCGGCTTCCCATTGGCACCAAGTATTTCCCTTAATGCGCCCGAGCCTTGGTTTCCCCAGGTGTCTAAGGATGCTGTTGGCATTGGCCTGGCTTCCTTCACAGGGAAGCAATGTTTGAATGAGTGATGCCTGCATGGATGGGGGATGGGTTGGGCAGAAAGAACGGCGAAGATGCGCTTGGTGGGTTAAGGTGAAGATTCTCTAGTGCAGGAAAGACGGAACCACTCAGAGGTCGTTGCCCATCCTTGGTTGACTAGTCCTCCTGATACAGAAAGAAACTGGGCTCGGGGAGCCACATCAAGGAGCTCTGGTTGGAGTGAACAGAGAAAGGAACGCAATTACAGGAGAGCCTGAGGTAGGGACAAGAGTGGGCTCTGGGGTGAGACTGTTGCTCTGTCTACTCAAGATGGAAAGCTGGATTTGTAACCCCTGGGCCTCAGTTTCTTCATCTGTCAAATGGGCATTATAACAGCTACTTCTCTGGGATGCAATGAGGGCAAATTCAAGAACATGGTGGCTTGGCTCACCGCAAAGACTCAACTTCATTGTTACAAGTGCATTGTTATAATATCATTGTTAACCAGTGCCACGCCAGTGATAGCCCACGATGCTGGCAAAACCCAGACAAAACGACCCATCCCAGACTCAGGGCAAGGCCAGGAAGAGTTCTGGACTGAACTTTGAAGAGCAAATTAAGAAACAACTTAGAAAAGCAAGTTCATTCCACAAGTACGTATGGAGTGCAGGCCTGGGTTAAGAAGGAGGTGTCTGTCATGTGGGGCTCCACTGCTCATACCTGTCCTCGGAAGGATCAAGCTGTCAATATGGAAGGCCTTGGGGGTTCTGTTACAGTGATAGCCATGGTCCCCACACATGAAGAACAGCTGTAACTACCAGCATGGGGCAAATGCACATGGCTGCACTCCCAAGAAGCCTCGCCTCTGAGCACCGAAATCTTAACATCATTTCCCTAAGTCACAAAATATGACTCCTCTCTTTCTTTCAACTTTTAAAAAAGATTCGTTTTTATTATTTTATGTGTCTGCGTCTGTGCTTGGTGACTGAGAGGTGGTGAGCCCCCATGTGAGTACTGGGAATCAAACCCGTGTCTTTCATAACAATAAGTGCCCTTAACCACACTGAACCAATTCTCCAGCCCTCTTTTGTTTTTGTTTTGTTTTTTTTTCAACTTTTAAACATGGAGAAACCATTCTAACCTCTTGGTTCATACAAAGTTAGAGAGCAGGCTGGATTTGGTCTCGGGCCATGGGTGACCATTGCGGAATAACAGGAACGGGGAGCTCAGAGTGATGGCTGATGCCCAGACAGTCTCTGGGGATGACGGGGACACAGATTTAGGTACAGCTACAGGGTGCTTAGCGAGGAGGTGAAATCTGACTTGAAATCGGCATGAACAGATAAAATTGAATATTGCAAAGCCCACACATGAGGACTCATGCAAAGGTAGGCTGAAGCTTAGGAACAGTGAGAACAGAAAGACATCCCAAGTGTCTAAAGTTTGGTAGAGGAGAGGAGCTGGCTGGGAGAGAGAAGGCCAATCCAGAAGCATGCACAGTGAAAGCTTGGCTTCCCATGGAACCTACAAGTGATTAATTCACTATCTGTGGAACTGGCCTTGGATTGATTGAAGGGAAATATTTGAAAAGGGATTCGCTATGTAAATACCTTTTGTGATTCCTTTTAACATGTAGGGACAAAGGAGGAAATGCATCAATGCTCGCTAAAATGCCAGCTCCCAGGCATTATTATCTGCCGAGTGGAATGAGTCTCTGTCTTCTGAAAGGACAGAGCAGGAGAGCTTCTCTGGTATGCAATTCCATGCACAGTGCATGCTTTTGTCCATGCTTGTGAGGAGGTGTTTCCTAATTACCAGGCAACCACAGCCCCCCATGCACCAATTCTCCTAACGTCTGCCTGTGGGGGATGTTACCAAAGCAGAGTCGCAGAGGAGATTTGAACAAAACACAAACATCCAAGTGGGCAGTCTGGAAGTTGATGCTGTCAGGACAGGGGTGACATGGACCCTGGTGCCTTCACCATGGGTCACCTCACTGACCAGTTGCTTTAGTGGACACAAGAATTCAATGAGACAAAATTTGTATAGGGCTAGGTGCAGTGCAGAAACTGCAGCAGATGAACCTCAATACCAACCTGAACATATAGCAAGACCTTGTTACACACACACACACACACACACACACACACACACACACACACAAAACAAAAAGCTGTCAAAAGGCTTTTCTCCTCATATTGCTGGGCAGATGAGTGAATTTGTCCACATAAGAACCTTGATTCTGAGCTGAGCAATGTGGGACCCTTCTCTTTCTGACACAGCCCTCGTGCCTTGCACGAATCCCACATTCAGCACATACACCACCCCGCGGGCACACCACATGCATACAGACGCTCACATCCACACAGCACATGAAACACAAAGCATAGATCACACTCAGCATGCATGCAACTCAGAAGCACACCAGTTCAGGCACTGCAGCTATTACTCCCACGACCACGCTGCCCGTGTCCATGCAGGGTCCACAGGAGTGTGAGACCCTGCAGGGTGGCACACAGGCTCTTGTAGCCCAGAGAGTCCACAGCCGCCCCAGCTTCACTGGAGAGCCATCATTCACCTAGTGCTATTTCTTTGCCAGTCTGCAGCAGGTGCCAGCTGCCTAATTTTAATCAATTAACTTCTACTTAAAAGCATTAAGTTTCCTAATACTGCTGCACCAGGGCAATTGTACAGTAAATTGTGAATGTAAAGGAGATCTATCACTCAAATTTGCCTTCCCGAGGAACAAAGCCCCCATTAGGGTAGCATTGTCTCAGGAGCTTCAGGCATTGAGCCCGGCAAAAGAAGAGAACACTCATCACAGAGACTGGGGTGGGGGTTCCGTGTGACTTTCTGTGTAGCATGGTGGGCTTGGCCCGGTGGAGGGAGGGAAGGTGGGTTCTGAAAGGAAGCCCTGGAGAGACAAAGGAGTGTGGGGGGGAGGGGCTTGAGAGGACACAGGCGGGGCATGTGTGGGAGCGGAGAAGGAGAATGCTGATAGATAGATGTCTTGGGAGAAGGGCAGCATGGAGGCCCTAACAGGCTCTGTTCTCCAGTCCACACTCTCCAGACAGGACGTGGCCCCAGGTTGGGACAGTAAATGGGTCTTGATACTTTATCTCATTTCCTCCCCTGCCCTGCTGGGCCCCACACCCTGTCCTGCCCTGCCTTGCTCATGAGCTGGCCACACTGGATGTGGGGATGTCTCAGGATTATGTCCACCCTCTCCTGCCTCAGGGCTATCTGCACTTGCTGGTCACTGCACCATTTAGTCAGCTGACACTTCACCAGCCAACCCACTCACTCCTCCCGGGACTGCACACCAAGCTCCCTGTATCATCAGCCGCTAACTCCTGTCCTCACTTCCTTATTTACTGCTGAAAGTGCACACCCCATCCGTCTGTTCACTGGGAACCGCCAGTGTCTGAAACAGTGCCCTGCACATAGTAGGTGCCGTCCATGCAGATGGCACACAATTCTTGAATCAGGTGTCTGTGTCTGCAGTGAAATCCACTCTCCCACCTCCTGCCGTCATTGCTGAGAATTCTTCATGCCTCTCGTGTCTTTTGTTCTGATGGAATGGGCCTTGCTTCCATCCTCAAACACGTGGTGCCTGTGCCTGCCAGTAGCCTGTGTGCCTATCATTCCTGTACCAGCATCCACAAAACGCCCTCCAGTGTACACTCTCAGTCCCCAGCTTCTCCTTCTAGGAAACCTTCCCTGACCTCCTCACCCTCCAGGAATGGCTTCTTCTTCGAAGCCTCAGTAACTTGGACACTTCTCTAAGAGTCTCTCATGTCAGATGGTCTCTGGAATTCCCTAGGATGCCCTCAGCAGCCCCGATCCTGCAGCTTTCCAGACCTGGGAAACCAGAATAGGTTCTGCACGGTCTAAGTATGGCTGTTGATGGTTCTGAGGGTTGGTCAGGTTTGGGCCTGGGCCCTTCCTCAGTTTACACTCCCAGTAAGCAACAGCCACTGGAAAGCCATCTCTGCTGTTTTATACATGCACGACATGTTCAAGCAAGTAGGCACTACCTGACAAATGCCACTTAAGATGCTGAGTCCTGGGGAGCCAGGAGAGACTTGCTGAGAAGCAGAGGCAGGCATGATGACTGGAGTTGGGTAGACGGACCCAGGACTGTAGATCCTTAGCCCTTAACTAACATGGCTACTAACATGAGCAACCAGACTCCCTCCCAGAGCTTCATTTCCTGCGCCAGAGTAGAGTAAATGGCCTCCGTCTCCCAGGACTGTGGGGAAGAGACAGTGTCATGGAAGACAGTGCTTAGACTGGCCTTGCATACAGTGGGTGCTCAGTGGATGGGAATATATCTTCTGCAGCTAAAGCAATGCTTTTCCAAAGAGTCAGGGAGTGCCCACCCTTCCCTTCTCTTCACCTGACTCAGCAGCAGCAAGGGGGCTGCCCTGTTCTCTCCTCTCCACCTCCCCTCCTCCCACTCACTCCTTCAAACCTGACCCAGGTTGGGGGTCTACCTCGGCAGCTGCAGAAGTGTGCAACCCACCTGCATTCCCTCGCCGGCTTCCATCCCCTCTCACCCCTCCAATCACGCCACATGGCCGTCCTCCCTGCCTGAGGATCCTGGCTGTGCGGCAGCCTCACAGCACATGCAGGGCTCACACATGCTCACCTGGTAGGCTGGCACGCAGGTTTGTGTGCTGCCATGGCCAAGTGCCCACTCCCGGGCACAGTGAGGCCAGTGTGTAGCCCAGCAGATGGCAGAAGGTGGGGGCCAGGTGGGGGCCTGAGCTCCTGCTGGTGCTGGAGGTGAGGGCTGGGTGGAGGGAAGGAAGCTTGGCAGGCAGGCAAGAGATGCTGTAATGATTTGTCTGTGGAGTCCTGTGCTTCGGGTCCTGGATGGGCTTCCCCTCAGCGCTAGTCATGATACCGAGGCTGTCTAAGGTTGAGCTGATGCTTGCAGGGGAAGATGACTCTGAGATTGAGAGTACAGGGAAATGCTGTCTTCTACTTCCAGGCCTCAAAGCCATCGCCATCAAATCCCTGGAGTCAGTGGTATTCCATTGGAAAGCTGAATGGAAACCAGAGCTTTATGGCCTGGTCCCAACCCTGCCATAGGACCAGTTTGCTTCTCCTATCAGAGCCTTGGCTGATGCATTGGGGTGAGAGGGACATTACAGTGATGGCATTGTGGTAATGGTTAAGAAAATCCGCCGGGCGGTGGTGGCACATGCCTTTAATCCCAGCACTCGGGAGGCAGAGAGTCAGGTGGATCTCTATGAGTTTGAGGCCAGCCTGGGCTACAGAGTGAGTTCCAGGAAAGGCGCAAAGCTACACATAGAAACCCTGCCTCGAAAAACCAATAAAAAGAAAATTCACAGATGTGCCTGGCCTTAACAAACTGCAGGGTGCTTGGAAAATAAATGAGGAGATCAGCCATGGGCCTTTAAGGAGAGAATCAGGCCATACAAAGGTCTCTGGGACAGGGAAGAGTGGTGGGTTACATGAGTAGAGCTTGGGGAATTCAATGACAGACGGAGAGAATCTCGAGGCCAGTTGCTGGCCTCCCAGTCCCCAGCTGTGGGGCTATTAGACAGTCTGGGCCCTGGAAGAAGGGGGTGAGTACAGTTCTCAGGCTCAGATCCTGAGATTGGCAGGCGACAGCAGCCCAGTGCTCAGGAATCCTAAGATGCTTCACAGCTGTCGTTATCCCGAGGGACTGCAGAAACCAAAACCACCATCCTCAGCAGACTGTCCTAGTGTGAGACACAAGCCGGTGCTCAGAGCTGAGATCAGTATGTGCTACCCGAGGTTGGCCCTAAGAATTCTCTACTGCCTTAGGAAGGGTGGACATGCTGTTATTCCCCTCCACAGATTAAAAAATAGTAACAGCGGAGCCCAAGTTATATGAGGTACCTAAGACCCAGTTTGAAGTTTGAACCCTGACTCTAAGATCCTCATTGTGCCCCCCATAGCCCAACCAGTGAGGCTGCTCTTGGGCCCGCCTCACCCAGCCCCAACACAAGCAGTAGAAGATTGACACCCAGCACCCAACTCGACGTCTCCTCTCCAGGGTCCATAGAGGAGAGAGAGTGGAGGCCAGGGCTCCTCCCGACTCAGTATCTGCCTCCTCTCTGGTGTGGTCCCTAGTTCATGCCGCTCCAGCCCCTCTTGTAGCTAGAGTTTTCCTGCCTGGCCCACGGTCAGGATAAATCTCTTTCACCTGCCAGTCCCACAGCCGCTCAGACCCAACCAAGTAAACACAGAGACTTATATTGCTTACAAACTGTATGGCCGTGGCAGGCTTCTTGCTAACTGTCCTTATATCTTAAATTAATCCATTTCTATAAATCTATACCTTGCCACATGGCTCGTGGCTTACCGGCATCTTCACATGCTGCTTGTCCTGGTGGCGGCTGGCAGAGACTCCCTCCGCCTTCCTGTTCTTTTAATTCTCTCTGTTAGTCCCGCCTACATTTCCTGCCTAGCCACTGCCAATCAGTGTTTTATTAGCAACACATTTGCCATACAGAACATCCCACAGCACCCTCTGGCCCCCTTGCTATCACTCTAACTCCAAACTGACTTCTAACTACCTCCTCCTGACTTTTGTTCTTGATGTATATTCTTATCACTGACCAAAATGCCCAAGAACAACATATAGGGCAGAACTCTTTATTATTATCTCCGCCCATGGTCACTTGGCCCACCCAGTTAGACAGAGCCCCGTGGCAGTGGGAACCTATGGTGGGTATTGTTTTTCTTTCCTTGGCAGACAGAGCAGAGAGGAAGGGATGTTAGAATTTGTGAAAAGTTCTCTTTCCCTTTTTGTTTACATGGACTACCAGCTCATGGGACGGCAATGCCCACATTCAGGATGGATCTAGCTCCTGTTAATTCTCTATGGAGAGGCCCTTATGGACACACTTAGAGGTGTGTCTGTCCCTTCATCTCCCAGGTGATTCTAAATCCAGTCACACTGACAATCAAAACCAACCATCCCACTGTCCCTTCTACGTCACAGACATTCTGCAGCATCTCGTGGTCAACTCATCCGTCAGCTCTTTATTGGTGCCTTCCCTGACAACGCCCACCTGGAGTGCCTCAACTACTCTTATTCTTCCTTAGAGCTGAAAGGACCTTGCTGGGCTACTCCCTTGCCTTCCAGCTGTCTACACAAGAAACTAGGCCAGCCCTGGGGAAGAGTGCCCCGTGGATGCGTTGCCAGCACCTGATACAGTGTCTGGTAGAGTCCTTCCTGAGATACTTCAGGAGCAGAGACAGCAGGGGTGGGGCACTGTATCTCTGGCCTAGCTCAGGCTCCCCAGGGACAGGAAAGAACCTTCCAGAAGCCAGTTGCCAGCCCTGCTGCTTCCTGCCTTCTCTGACAACAGTGGAGCACATGCTGGGTCAGTGTGACCTGCCGCAGCAAGCTCTCTTCCAATTTCAATTGTCTTTGAATCCCTGTTCGTCCTCTGCAGGGTGCCCCAAACTCCAAGAACAAAGTCCCCCAGTGGCCAGGGCCACTGCCTGAGCCCAGAGCTCTTAATCAGTGGTCGGCATGAGCACCAGCAGGAAGGCTCTTCACTGATGTTTCCGAGGACTACCTCCAGCCTCAGGCTATAAATTACACACCTGCCTTTTTGGAAGCAGAACATGGGGTCTTTGGAGATGTAGGAGTCATGGAGAGAAGGCTTCTTTAAGCTCCCAAGTGACCTACCTACACAGCAAGACAAGCCTGGAGTGGGAAGCATGGGCCTGCCCTGTTCCTACTGTATCACAGGTTCCCTAGCCATGGCTGCCCTGAGTCTCTGGCCTAGGGAACCACATTTTACTCTGTTCTGAATGTTGTCTGCTTCCTTTGATTTTCTCCCATCCATATTTCTCCTTGGTTTCAGAATAACCCTGCTATAAAGCAGACGTCTAATGCCTGGCTGTATGGTATTGGACCAGTCACTTAAACTCAGTTTTCCTTCCTGTTAAGTGGGAATGGTGATACCTACATAGCTCCCAGGCCTGTGGTGACTTCATGTGACAGTGTCTCTGAGGTGACAGAGCCTCACATGGAAAAGGAACCTGACATATTTCTGTGGTTGTTGTTGCTACTTTCAACTAAGAAAGGAATATTTACTAAAATTAGTTAATCCCCAAATCTCAGTGGCTAAGACAGCAAAGGTGTGCTTCTTGATCACATCCTTGCTCCTTGCTGGTGTCATGTCTACGGTGACTGGGAGATCCAGGTTCTTTCCACAACCTGAGAATCTCATTTACTCATTTGTTGAAAGAAGAAAAGAATTTAAAAAAAGGAGCCAGGTCTGGACTGCCCTATCACACCCACCCTTGTTCCATTTGCTGGAGCTCTATCACATGGTCTTGTCTAACTACAGAGAATTCTGGGAAGTGTAGTCCAGCTGCTTGTTGAGGTGGGAAGGAGGATAATTTGCTTCAGCTTATTGCCATCGCCACCTCCCCCCCCCCCATTCCCCCGGCTTTTTTTTTTTTTTTTTTTTTTTTTTTAAACCAAAGCTGTTTTTGCTCATGGCATCTGGGAAATGAGAAACAGTCCTGATATCTCCTTCAAAAAGGCTCCGGTGACCTCACTGTCTCCCACTAGACCCCACCTCCTAAAGGTTCCACCACCTCCCATTAATGTCCCAGGCGTGGGGGAGAAGGGGGTGGCTAAGGACTTTTGGGGGAATATTCCAGATCCAGTTAGGAAGCTGTTTGGGCCTGGTGGGGACTGTGGTAAACCCAGGACACAGGAGCTGACTGAAAAGGCAGGAGCTACTCCAATCCTAGCTAATTCAGGAGCCAATGAGACCCAAGTTGGCTGGGTTTTTACAAAGCAACAGACTGGGATTTTTATGTGCAGTTTCCCAGCTCCTTCTATGTAAATTTAGCATTGCTTAAGATGTATCGAGCTAAAAACAAACAAACAAACAAACCTACAAAAAGACCAAGTCAGAGAAAGCCCCCAGAGTGGCCACACAGAACACTATTTGGAGCGATAACAACTCTAAGCTACCAGCTGCCTCTACTGAGGCAACTGAGAAATACAGCATAACCGTTTCACTGGCTCCAGCCTCTGAACCAAACACCTAGGAATTTCGAGATGAGAATGACAAGTATTTCTTTTAGTTTCTACACAAGTTCCTTTTCCCCTCCAACTTCTATGGACCAGGGCTGGATTAGTCCTAGAATATGTGTGTTTGTGGGTTTTGCTTGTTTGTTTGTTTTGATTTTGTTTTTTTGGGAAATGGGAAGCAGGTTGCTGTAGCAGGACAGGCTCATAGGGTCGAGGAAATTGGCTCAGACCAGTTGCCATGGCATGCACATAATGTACTTCCTTATGAGTCAACCTAGAGTCTGCCTGCGGGGCTAGCAACAGTCGCTGTCAGAGTTCCTGATCGTGCTCAGCCAATGAGGGGTGACCATGTAGACTGGGTGCTGGGAGGAGGGTATATAAGGCCTTCCCTGTTGTTGAATAAACCTTCAACTGACTCCCTGTGTGCTGTTGGCGCCTGCCTTCTCCGAGGCAGCCTTTAGGATCCAACAACAGGGTGCCAGGGACTGACCCTGTGACTATGGTTATGGAGGCCGAGGAGCCCACGCTCTGCAGTCAGCAAGCCAGGGACTGAGATCCAGTGTCTCACACTAACCTGAAAGCCAAGCCAGCAGGCTCAAGAGCCAAGGAGAGCAGGTGTTCATGAGGCCAGAAAACACCCATGTCCCAGCTGAAGGTGGGTGGTGGAGGGTTCTCCTCACTCAACTTTCTTGTTTATTGGCTGCCAACTGATCTCCTGAGGCCATCCAGATTATCGAGGACCATGAGGCTTGCTCAACCGACTGGCTCAATCACTGCTAGTCACAAAGTCCCCTCACAGACACACCCAGAATAGTCTGACTGGGTGTCTAGATGTCTGAAGACTCACAGCCGGTCAAGCTGACACAGGATCTAACCATCTCAAAGACTGCCTTCTAGTCCTCTGAAGGTGGAGACAGGGTGCTTCAGCCCAGGTTTCTGAACTCTAATCTCCACTCACTACCAATGTGCTCTGTGACCCTCAGGTCACTCCCCCCATTGTCCACAGCCATGAGGTGAATGAACTCAATCCCATGATCCATATGGGCTATTCCCACTTAGAAGTTTCTGCCTTGGAACCAGAAAGGACCACATTTACCAGACACATCGCTGTGACTTTATTGAGTAATTTGTACAAAACCTCCAAGAATAATTTATTCACCCGATGGTGTGAGACGAGGGGGGAAAATCAATAGCACAGTGTCTCAGTCATTTTTAATTTTCTAAACCATGAAGAGACCGTATTCCATTTCAGAGTACTTGCAGGCATCTCAGTCTACACCGGGTCTTCACGACCGACTTTCAAGAGTGCCTGAAGAGATTCACCCAGGAAACCCTCACCTCCATAGAAACTGCAGGAAGGCAGTCTCCTGAGGAGCCCACATCCCCAGGCTGCTCCTGACTGCTGGGAGAGGCTTTGAAGGGAAATCAGCATTCTGCCTTACATCAGCCCTAAGTCATGCCTAAAAAAAATTTAAAGGTCCCTTCTCTCAAATTCAATCGTCACCTCTTCAGCAACACAAAGCTGTGACGGCTCCTTCTCCTCCATCAAGATAATGCCCAGGCTGATACCTCCCTCAGCTTGTCCGTGCTGGCAGGAGGGAAAGAAAGTGCAGAGGTTTCCTGCACAGACTGTCACCAAGCCGGAAGAAGAAATCTGGTTGCTGTTTTCTGCCTCCAGCAGGCTAGGTGGGAAGCACATGGAAAAGCCTTTTGTTAAAGAGGTAAGACTTGGCTCTCACACTCATGAGCAGGTGGGAGTAGGAGCCTTTTCAATCCTCAGTGGACTCATCTGTACAATGGGTCAGGTTTTATCTACTTCCTGAGTGGAGGTCAAGGGTCTCATAAACTAATATCTCTACTACTAGATATTTGGGGTTGTGAGCAACAAGAATCAACTCTGGCTGCCTTGACAAAAATCAGTCCATTGGAAGCTTACAGTCCACAAGCCTGGCACCAAGGCTAGACAGGGCAGAGGCAGGCTAGACAGGGCAGAGGCAGGCTAGACAGGACAGAGGCAGGGTAGACAGGGCAGAGGCAGGCTAGACAGGGCAGAGACAGGGTAGACAGGGCAGAGGCAGGCTAGACAGCGCAGAGGCAGGGTAGACAGGGCAGAGGCAGGCTAGACAGGACAGAGGCAGGGTAGACAGCGCAGAGGCAGGCTAGACAGGACAGAGGCAGGCTAGACAGCGCAGAGGCAGGGTAGACAGGGCAGAGGCAGGCTAGACAGCGCAGAGGCAGGGTAGACAGGGCAGAGGCAGGGTAGACAGGGCAGAGGCAGGCTAGATAGGGCAGAGGCAGGCTAGACAGGGCAGAGGCAGGCTAGATAGGGCAGAGGCAGGGTAGACAGGGCAGAGGCAGGCTCTTTTGCAGATATCACATCTGTGGAGCCTCAACTCCAGCTTTTGCATTTTGCTCCATGATGTGTGTCTATAATTTCCTGAACTCTGACCTATTGACCTTTGGTGATAGAGGTCACTATGGGGTCCCTCCATCTTCATTGGGTCTCCAGCTTCCCTCTGCCTAATTTCTAAAGTCGTCTGTCATTGGATTTGGGGTCCACCCTAAATCCATGATGATATAATCTTAAGACCCTTTACCTGACCATGTTTCCAAACTCCCTTTCTCCAAACAAGGCCCAGCTCACAGCTTCTAGGTAGACTTATATTCTTTTGGAAGGGAGACACCATTTGACTCACTACAAATAGCAATATTATTATGCTTTACTGACTCGTTACACAATCACTCACCTTTAAAATTAATAGACAACCTTACAGCCTCTTCCAACCAAGGCCTCTCCAGAAACCTCAGCAACTTAACGCATGTCCGAGGGGACATGTGGCCAATCCAGTTCACCATGGAGAAAATGCCAGGGGAGAAACAGATGCTGCTGACATGGATCACCCATCAATGCCCGGAGAACCACCATGCTGGTCTACCCGATGAGCTGCCATTACAGTCTTTCTAGCCTTGATCCCTGTTGGTGTCACCTTGTCAGGGGAGGGACAGCATCGTCAACACTTTCAGTACCAAACTTGGTCCAGGATGCCCTGGGATGCGGCATGAGGGATGCAGCTCATTTTTCATCCCCCACCCCTTTTTACCTTCAGGGATCCAGGTAGCTTCACGATGCTAGTCACACTGGTGACCCATTTCTTACCACCTCTCAGAACCAGAGCTTCCAACACCCATCTCCCAAGAATAGTCCTCCACGGGACAGGCAATATTTCCTCTAAGGGCCTGGTTTTCTAACCCTTCATGATGGCTAATCTTCATTGCCAATCTGATTGGATTGAGAGACACTTAAGATCTAAATCACACACACACACACACACACACACACACACACACACACACACACACCCCAGGTGTGACTGTGATTGTGCCCTAAAGACATTTAGATCATGAAGGCTTGGACCTAATCAATGGATTGATCCTTTGATAGGTTTATATAATTACAGCATTATTGTGAGGTGGTAAAAATGGGAGGTAGCCTAAACGGAGGATGCAGTAGGTCACTAGGGCATGTGTCTATGGGTTATATCTTGTCCTGGCCTTCTCCTGTATTTCCTTTCCTCTGTTTCTGGGAAAACATGATGTCAGCTGCTGTGATCTAGCATGCCTTCCCTGCCGGAATGTGTTGAATGAACCTTCTGAAGTCATGAGCCAAAAACGTGTCTTTCTTCCCATCAAGTGTTGGCATCAGGAATTTTGTCACAGCAATGAGAAAAAAAACTTAATACAGTCACCTTTCCTGGACACTGAGCCACAGCCATTCCTCCCAGGGGAGGCTGCTGTGTGAGTCTAAGGTATCCACACCTGCTCTTTGGGAGATGAGAAAGAGCACCTTGAACAGCTCCAGGGTGGCTTCTGGCTCTGAATATAGAGACGAAATCCCACAAGTTCAATCTTTGGTGGGTGATTACGTGTCATTATGTGAAAAATCAGATTGCAAAATAGCACAAAGGCTGCCATCCTATTTCAAGCAAACTGATGTGGATCTCAGAATGATGCCCATTAGGTGATTTACAGCAGTTGTCCCTAGGTGGTGAGATTATGGACTATTTTTATTTCCATCATTTTCTTATCTGCATTGTCTCAGTGTTCTCCAGTAAGCATGTATCACTGCAGTAATAAGATTTTTAAGCGTATATATGTATATAAAAACAATACTAGCACCTTGCAATCACATAGTGCCTTGCCAGGTCACACATCTCTAATCTAATTTCCTATCTGTGAGGTCAGAAGGACAGATATTTTTATCCCTGCTTTATAGATGGGGCCTCTAAGGAGCAGAAGATGTAAGATACGATATGCTCGAGGTCTGAGAGCAACCCTGAGACCAGAGCTCAGGCAAGCTTGCCAGTTCTCAGCTCCACTGGCCTTGCTCAGGTCTGGGACAAGTCAGCCGTGGATGGCAATGCTAAAGAATGATCCAGAAATAAGTCTTTGCAGTGCCATAGGAACATGCCTAGAAAGTGAAGGGGACCCTGAAGCTCAGCAGGAGCCCAAAGTGTAAGCTGTAAAATGTCACTGGAGAACGCATCAACACTGTCACCTAAGTCAGGAAACATCATGAGTCGTCTTCCCTTTTGGTCCATCTGCCTTCTTAGGAGAGGCAGGCAGGAATGTCATCCTTCTCCAATTCCATGTAGTGGGGACTTTGAAACTATGCCCCTATCTCCTGGGCCAACATGCTCACAACAGTGGAATTTCTCCTAAAGAGTCACTTCAGAGACACCTGCATTTGCTATTTTGCTCCTGAATTGTCCTGAGGCAACAATTCCTAAAGATTGCAGGAAACAAGTCCAACTGCACTAATTAACTCCCAGAGACTTAGGAACCCCCCAACCCTGAAGCCACTCCAAGTTCTGAGCCATCCTGTGGCAGATGTGGGAAGGTAAGGTAGGAAGAGTTCAATGCTAAGTTCTGACGGGATGCACATGACCAGGAGACAGAGGAGGTGCCTGGTTGGCTGCAATTTAGCTGCAGTTTTGTAAACAAGAAAAAGCCAAGACAAACCCACTAGAGCAGAAAGGGCAATGACCTAGAAGGATGAGGACATCATCTCCAGTGACCAGGAGGCCACAGCTGGGTCTCAGGGCCAACTGGACTTGAACAGGGTACCATTTTGAGTCTTGATTCCTTTTCTCTCTCCACCTTTTCCTCAGTGTGTCTTGTATTTGTTGGCTTTATTCTTTCCTGCAGTAGAGCAGCTTCTGCTGGGGCTTGTGGAGCAGTTTCTGCTGGGGTTCATGGAGCAGTTTCTGCTGGGGCTCGTGGTTCTTAGAGTCTCAGCTCCCGCCATCAATGAAAGTCTCAACTGCTCTCCTTAGATTCAATGTTCAAAAAGCCTTCCAAGTAAGGGACATGACTAGATTACCTGGAATCTGGTGTTCAACCCTAGACCCACCAGCAAAGCCCGGACAGCTGAGTCTCAGGGCCACACCTGGGTGGTTGAGAGAGTCCAGTGAAGCATCACTGTTCAGCTCACATCTCATGTCTGAAAACCAACTTTAGTTCTGATCTCTGCTGAGCTCATTTTCTACAGGGTCTTTTCCCACCATTATGCAGTGGCCATCACCACCTAACTATCAAAAGGGGAGGTTCAGACCCAAATAGCAAGTAAATTGCTCGAGTCAAGTAGCCAGTGCCTGATGGAATCACAGTTTAAATCCATTCCTGGTTAGCTTCAAAGCATTTGCTTTCTTATACCACATCTTAATTTAAGAGGCATGTAAAGTAGTTAAACTGTATGCAAAATCCTGAAAAGACTTTCCTAGAGGCGTCTTGGGATGGTCTCCCTCATCCTTCAGAAAGTGTACAAGAACCAAGAGAGCTATGCATTAGATACAGGAGCCACTGCATCCTTGAGGGCTGACTGTGTGCTGAACTAGGTGCTACACATTTCACGTTGATCCTCCAGGCTTATCCTATCTGATTCCACAGCTGTAGGAGGTGGCTATTTACACTTAAATAAACTAAAATAAATGAACATCCTAAAACCAGTCACATTTCAAATGCTCACAAGTCCAGGTGGTGACTAGTTGTCATATTGGAAAGCCCAGATGGGAACAATTTAATAGCCACAGAAAGTTCTGTCGGCTGTCACTGGCCCGGAAGCTCCAGACAGCATGTCCTGGTTTGCTTCCTGCTCTCCACTCCATGCTCTGCAATACCTACCTGAGACTGAGTAGGCTCTCAATAGTTAGGTGAACAAACAAATGACGTCATGAACGAACAACTCACAGATAAGTTAGATGACATTATGTATTCAGATGGGACTTCCTGCAAAATGCACAAAGTGCAAGAGGCAGTGCTCGATGCCTGGCTCCCCTGAAGGTAGCGCATGTTTAGATGCAGTTGAAGTAGGAGAGGGACAGAGCCACAGAATAACCACCGGCCCTGGGCACCTGTTCTTTTCACTCAAATTTATACTTTTGAATTCTCAGAAACCTTAGAAATCGAGGTCATTAACCTCATTTTATGGACAAGGAAATAGAATTTTAAGAGGTTAAGCAAGCCGCTCACAATCACACTGCAAGTATGTTTTGGAACCTTCTCTGCCCATGCCATCATTCAGCCAAGGCTGCCTTGCCGTTTCCTCCTCCCTGTGATTCTGGGCTGGCATAGTCTTCAGATTTGGGGTGAACCTGACTCTCTTCCTTCAAGCAGGCAGATGTCCATTCCCTTTCAGTTTCCCCAAGGCCAAGTAACTAAATCATCTATTCACCAGCCAGCCACACCTGGCCCAAAGGTGAGTCACCTCGCAGGTCTGCCGCGCCTTGCAGAGGAAAATGATGACTCTTCTGCGCCCCCTTGTGGCCAGGTGAGGCACGGGCCGAGAGAAGCAGGGCAGCCCTCTTGAGACTGCAACCTCTCTGGTGGTCTTACTGTGCAGTTCCACCCGTCCCGCACAGGCGGATTGGGATGGTGATGAGCTTGTCCGCGTGGCCCTGTTTGCAGGGCCTTAGTGGCTCATTACCTAAGTGTGCGCTCTCACCCGAATCACCTTTCTGTCGAGGGCTCTCATCTTTAAGTTTCCAGAGTGCTGCTTTGTCTAACAGCCCTTTGTTTGCTTGTTTATTTGTGTACATTTGATTAAAGCGTATTATATTATCAGGAGGTCCCCTCCCCCCAAAGGTCACTTTCCACAGGCTCAATTTAATTAACGAGTGCTGACTTGAAGATGGGAGGTAAAAACGAAAGGTCTCCCTTATCCAATCTGAGCCCAAATAAAATCATATTAACATTTCACCTTTTGTTCCCACGTAAGAAAAGTCTTTGGTGCGTTGTATCAAAAGCTATTGAAACCCTTGTGAAGGAAAGAGAGAAAAGGAGGAGACAGTGGCAGCAATAAGTTGGGACCCACCCTCCTTGATCTAGTAGGAAAGAAAGAGGAAGAGAAAGCAGTGAAGACAAAGAGAGAGAAGAGAGAGGAGGGGAAGAGAAGGGAGGTACAGAGCACAGTCCTAGACTTTAAAGCCGGTCAGGGCAGGAGCCCAGGCGGGAAGCCTCATGCAAGCATCGTATCCTGGTTGCCTCTCCATGGTTGCCTCTCTGCCTCCCACTGCCCCTGGAAAGACGCCTGGTCCACGGCAGCGACTCAGCAAGTGTTTGTCAAATATTAATATCAACCCAAGCAAGGAGGCGCTTGTCTTTCCTTAGTGCACTCTGGATGCTGCTGCGGCAAGCCATTGCGCCTGTGTGACCCCGAGCAGCTTCATCTGCAAGCAGGAGGACAAGGTGCCTTCCCTGTCTCCCTGGCAGGGAGCTTTGAGGACAAGAATGCAAAAGTCGGAGCACAGCAGTCTCATAAGGACTCCTTCCCCATGCACCTCCGGAGTCCAAGGCACCAGCCCATCACCCACCCATGCCCTTCATCAACACAGATGAAAAACAAAATAAATGCAAGCAGGCAAGCAAGCAAGCAAGCAGGAGACTGTCATCGCTGTGCAGAGGAAGGGAAAAGGAACACAGGAATCCCAGACATAAGAAGCGACACTGTTCCTATTATCTGAAGGGAAAATGTGCCTGGGTTGTGTACTTCAATATCTCAAATGCCTGTCAAATTGCTGCAGGTCTCTGCCTTCCTGCCTGGAATCCTCATGCCTGGGAATAAGTAGCATGTGACCCAGGAGAAGCCCCCACCCCCACCCCCTGCCCCACATAGGGTAAAGGTCACCAGGTGTCAGTGTTACAAGAAAGAGTTTATTAAAACTCTGGCAGGTGAAGCTCCCCACGGACTCAGGGCTTGTCAACAGAGTTCCCATCTCAGTGCTCTGACCAGGTGGCGACAGCCGGTGCAGACCCTCCTCCCCTAGTCCTACTAGGGACAGTGGAGGCTAATTACAGAGGTGTCTTCTGCAGGCAAGAGGGACATGAAGTGTCTTCCTAAGTTTGCCTGTGACAGTGTCTACAGGGTGGGAAAGCTGACTCCCCCTGGCTAGGAGATAGCAAGGAAGCCTCAACAGCCCTCCAGCCTGTTCTGCTCTCCCACCCCAGAGTGGCTGAGCAAAACCCCAGGTGATCCCAGGTGCCTGACTCCTAAGGTCACCAGCTTCCACGTCAATTATTTGATCCAAATCCAGTAATCAGTCAGTCTATGCTTACTTAAAGCAACTGCCTCCTCTACCATTGCTGTGCTGGGCCAATGGCAAAGAGCTGATATTTCTCTACCTTAACAAGCACAGGAGTGTGGGACAGGGAGGCTGAAGGCAGGTCCTGGGCCTTCTCCCCATGGTCTCCACTGCTCTTTGCTCTTCCTCTGGCTCCACGGCTCATGGCAGCCTTCAATCCCCATCCTGTCTCCTGCCGCCACAGTCATTTTTATTTGCAATTAGCATTCTGACAGGCAGGGTTAACCAAGACAGTCTGCAGGGTTTTGTTTTGTTTTGCTTTGTTTTCAATGAAGACTTGATTTTCTTTTTCTTAGCCTATGTTATTTTCACAGAGTAACTGCTTTCATCATGGCATTTCCATTCACATACACAATGTGCTTCCATCATACTTTCTGACCACTGCGCTCTCCAGGGCTGCTCTCTTCTCCCCCTAATTCCTCTCTTCTTTAATTCTTGTTTGGATTCCACACATGAGAGAAAACAACCACCCCCTGAGTCTGGCCTCTTCTGATCACTGGGGCACTCTTCAGTGCATGGAAAAACAATGCTAAGGATCTTTCAGGGTGAAGGAATGCAAGTCAAAACCACACTGGCATTCTGTGGCCCCAGTCAGAATGACTCTCCTCAAAAGATGCGTTCATGAGGACAAGGGGGGAAGCGGAAGCTTGCACACTAACACTGGGAATGGAAACTGGTGCAGTCAGTATGGAGTCAGTATGGAAAAATCCTTAAAGATTGGCAAGTGGACATTGTAGCTTAAGTTTTCCTGCCTGGTCCACGGTCAGGATAAATCTCTTTCACCTGCCAGTCCCACAGCCGCTCAGACCCAACCAAGTAAACACAGAGACTTACATTGCTTACAAACTGTATGGCCGTGGCAGGCTTCTTGCTAACTGTCCTTATATCTTATATCAATCCATTTCTATAAATCTATACCTTGCCACATGGCTCGTGGCTTACCGGCATCTTTACATGCTGTTTGTCCTGGTGGCGGCTGGCAGGCAGTCAGTGACTCCCTCTGCCTTCCTGTTCTTTTAATTCTCTCTGTTAGCCCCGCCTATACTTCCTGCCTAGCCACTGCCAATCAGTATTTTATTAGCAACACATTTGCCATACAGAACATCCCACAGCAGGACATGCTGCATGACCTGGCTCTACCACCCTCCGGGGACACACCAGTCCGTAGAGACACTAACACATGGCATCATGCTTTTTGTGACACTGTTCTCAATAGCCAAGATGTAGAATCAGCCCAGATGCTATGGTTCCTTTGTCTGTTTATGTGTTTGTGGGGTTAGCTGCCTCTGAATACAAACATGAGATTCACATAGAGAGGCTCCCATCCTCTGGGCCAGAGACTTCTGGAGTTGGAGAATTTCATCTCGAGCACAAAGTGGAGTGGTATGTGGCACTCCTGGGCAATTGCTCTGTATATTCTGTAAATATTTAATTTTTTGAAATTAAAATTAATTAACATCATCTCCCCTTTCTCTTTCCTCCCTCTGACTCTTCCATACAACCCCGCATTCCACCATGTTCTTCCTCAAATTCATGGCCTCTATTTCTTTGTTACACACACACACACACACACACACACACACACACACACACACACACA
>CABHPQ010165454.1:41027-52430 GCA_902168405.1 Peromyscus aztecus | reverse complement strand
TCACCACCCTGGCGGAGTGTTTCTTTCCTCCTGGATCCAAACACCACTCATGTTGATGTTTGTTGATCCAGATAGACAAACGCTCTGATTGGCAGAGCATAGGCTCTGACTCTTTCTGTCAATCACAGCAGCCAAGCCCACGCTCACCCTAGGTCTGACAATGAGTGGGGGTTCTATGAACTCCAAGATTAAAAACAAGACCAGAACACCGAAGTGAGTTGGAAGACGATCTTTGTTTTTGGGTAGAATGTCTCAATCTCACAGGAAAATAGTATATATTTTAAGAGTAGCCCAATTAAAATGCCAATGAATTTCCTCCTAGAGTATGACAAATTTAGTTTGAAGATAATTTGAAAAAAAAAAAAAAAAGAAACAACCCCCCCACCACCAACAAAGAAAGGATGGTGTGGTTCTCAACCTTCCTAATGCTGTCACCCTTTAATACAGTTCCTTGTGTTGTGGTGGCCCCAACCCTAAAATTATTTCATTGCTATTTCATGACTGTAATTTTGTTACTGGAAGTGGAATGGGATTTCATAATGGGAATATCTGGTGTGCGGCCCCAAGGGGCTGGCGACCTACAGGTTGACAAGCACTGTGCTAAATGAAGAGCTATGGAAGAAACTGTGCTTTATTCTGCTAATGTTTTTAATATCCTATGCATGATTTATTATAATATACATGTCTTATTTACATGTATTATTATTGATTTTTCTCTAGGATATTTCTTTTTTTGTTTGTTTGTTTGTTTTTTTGGTTTTTTCGAGGCTGGGATTAAAGGCGTGCGCCACCACCGCCCGGCGAGGATATTTCTTTAGACAGGTATGTAGATATCGGATATGTGCATCTTCACATAAGACAGTTCCCTATCTTATGTGCTCACGTGTGTGTGTGTGTGTGTGTGTGTGTGTGTTTGGAGTTTCGTCCTCATCCTGTAACCCCCACTTCCATTTCACCTGTGGCAATCCTAATGCCTCGGCTTCCTCTATGCTAAGATGATCCGTCTGAGCCACCATGCCTGGCTTTCTGTTTTTTAAATATTAGAAGTTTAAAATTTCAGTTACAATGTGATTCATTACACATTTTTTTCTGTATCAGTTTTTCCATGTGCAGATTATACAGTCGTCAGAAGTACCAGACGTGATTGAACCCACTGGACAGAATGAGAGTTGCCTTTACTCAACACTTCACGTAAGGCAAGTCTAAGGCAAGCTTTGTGACGTTGTTAATTGGCTGGGGACGGCTCATGTCCTGTCCAGCTTCTTCTGCCCTCTCAGGCCATGTGTTCTTTGCCCATGCTTTTCATCTTGCTCCTATAACATCTTTTTGGAATTGATAAGTCCCTGTATCTATCCTTTAATACTTCAAAAAAGTTCTCAGACTCCAAGTTCTCTGAAAATGCACATTTGATTGAGTTTTCTGTTTTAAGCATTTAGCACAGTGCTTGGCAAATAGAAGCCCTTCTGTTCCTCTGGAGCCTTCATCAATTATAGTTTATAGCTTTAACTATCCCTGACCTTATTTGCATAGCTCCGCTCAAAGTTCCGTACTGCAGCTTCTAATGTATGTTTGGAAATCGTATTGCCAGATGGTCCCAACAGAAATACCAGGATCATTTGAGAAAAAGATGACCATAAGCCAAAAATACACTTGCCAGGAACAGTTGTTTTTGATGACAATCCACATTATATCTTACAATTTACATTATATAGTTTTAAGTAAAAATTTATTGTTTCAAGGGCACTCTTTTTTTTCCTTACTGAATACTATATTCAAAAGAGCATGACTTGGGAGCTAACATCTACTGAGCTGTGTTAATTGGTTTGTGTATTAACTATGACCACCACTGACGTTGTGGAGCTACTTTGAACTTCATTTTAGGATACTTTTCTGAGACTTATGTAAGTCAGGACAGGGTTTTACCACTGAATTCATATTTTCCAGTGAATTTTAATGCTTACATATCTTTATATGTATGTTATCTAATAATAAATGCATTGCTCCCAACTCCTGTGGCTTTAAGGCACAGTTGGCGTGCGTTACCTCTTCTCGGTGCTGGCTGTTCCTTTTGTGACTCAGGAGAGAGGCTTGGCAGAGCTCTGTACCAGGCTTCTCATGCCATGGAGTCACTTGTCCACTGGACCAGCAGCCATCAACCATGTGAAGATTTACCACACTGGGCCAGTCACCTGCAAGGTGACCCACTCACCGTGTTCTTGACAATCCAATTAGGCAATCATTATTATTTAATTTGCAGATCAGAAACTGAAAAGGAGTTTGCGCAGGTCATTACTCCAAGGAAGCTTAAGCTTGAATTGAAGCAATTAACTCTGAAGTGTGTATTTCCTGTTCTTTGTGTATGAGACAGGGGCTTGCTATGTAATCTAGGCTGAACTTGAACTCATTATACTGCTGGCCTCATACTTATGCTTAAGTCTGGGATTTCGGGTATGTGTTTGTTTGTACTCTTAAAACTAAGCTAATTTTAATTTTATTTACTATTTATTCAAATGAAATGCTTTTTCCTGAATTTTACATATATGTTTTTTATTTTAGTATTACTATTTTTCGGGATTAATTTTTAAGTTGCATTTGTTTATTTTGGGGTGTGTGTATGTTAGGGTGCACACGTGGAGGTCTGAGGACAACCTGCCGGCGTTCTCTCCTTCTCCCACGTCGGTCCTGGAAATCAAACTCAAGTTGTCCTGCCTGTGAGCAAGTTCCTTAATCCTCTGAGCTGCTATACTGACCCTTCATCTTCATCTTATTACTTTAAAATGTTATTTCATTTTACCTGTGTGTGCATGCGTGCGTGTGTACTTGGCTGTGTGTGCAACACGTGTGCAATGGCAGTGAAGGTGAGAAAAGAGCAATGTTTCCCCTGAACTGGAATTCCAGGCACTTGTGAACCCTGGTTCCCCCTCCAGAGCAGCAAGTGCTCTTTACTGCTGAGTTCTCTCTCCAGCCTTCATTTCATTATTTTTGAGTGTAGAATCAAGTAGACAGACTAACTTATGAGACAACATGCACTCAACACTCAACTGCCAGTTCATGCCTTTTCCTGTCTCTTCTATGTTTGTCTCCTTTATTTATTTTGAAGGAAATCTCAGACATATAATTTTACCTATGAATATTTAAGTATGACTCTCTAAAGATAAGGCCTTTTAAAATGTAACTACCATCAAGCAAAAATTACTTATTGTCATCAACATACTAACCTTCAACTTTCCATTAGTTCATGTATGTTCATTTTTAAAAGATCTTGATTTGAATTGTGACTTGATGTCACCCCTGTGATCAGTTGGTTTTTGATTTTTTTTGAATTGATGCTTTTCCTCCTCCCCTTCCTTCTTCCATCATCCAAGAACACGGATTTCCAGGGTTTGTTTGCTCTGAACATAGATAGCCTCACCATATCTCCTTGTCCTTTTCTTTTTGAAAACTGACCTCCATGATTTTATCCACTTGTGATGGCTTTTTGTAATACTGATTTTTAAGAAATTTAAAGTCTTTAATGGTCAAAAGACCTTATTTTCTGGTACATTGTTACAAATATTTTGTCCAGTTTGTTGTTCATTTCTTAATATTTTGGGTGGTTTTTTTTGACACAAAAGTTAAACATTTATGTGCATTCAAGTTTATTAAATTTCTCTGCTATAATTTTGGATTTGATATCTTGATTGGAAGAGCCATTTGTATGCCCACATAAGTTAAAATGATCACATATTTCTAATATCGTCATTGTTTAATTGTTTTCGTCTTTCATTGATTTTATTTCACTATATCCAGTTACATTTTTTCTAATGCTTGACAATAATTCTTCTATCTTCCTTAAAGACCTGAAAATGCCAGTTTGTCATGCTGTGACGTCCCACTGGGTCCCCTTCCTCCTGTCATTTGTTGTAACACAGGGACACAAATGACAAACACTTTTTTTTTTAACAAACCAAAAAAAATCCAACCACCATGTTTAAGAATGAGGCAACAGAAGGTGGTTAGATTTACAAAGCTGACTGGACTCACAGTTTGAATTTTTGTCAAGATGACTTTGTAGATTACCTCTGTCACAGGAAGATAGGTACCATCTGGAGGAGTGTCCAGGGTCACTCTTGCTGTGATGAGACACCATGACCAAGGCTGCTTACAAAAGAGAGTATTTAATTGGAGGCTTGCTTGCAGTTTTGGAGGATTCGTCTATGACCATCATGCTGGGAGCAAGGCAGGTAGGCAAGGCCCTGGAGCTTATGTCCTGATCTGAAGGGAGAAGGCAGAGAGAGACAGACTCTGGGCCTGGCATGGGCTTGTGAAACCTGAAAGCACACCCCCCCTCCCCCTAGTGACACACCTCCTTCAAAAAGGTCACACTTTGAAACCATATGCCAACTGGGAAACATTCAAATATACCGTGCAGTTCTCCTGTGGGGCCGTTCTCATCCAAACCAGCACAATGCCCACTGCCTACTCCTGGCACCTTGCACTTCTAAGCAGTGTTTGGGTTTGATAATTCCTTAAGGTTGCAAAGTGGTAATATTCTTATATTCTGACATTCTATTGTTAATTCTTCCTTTATCAGCTAGCCAAAATAATGGTAAACAGAGAGGCACTTGCATCTGACATCTGGCTACCCAGCAGTCTGGTCCGGTTTATACAGAAAAGGTAGCACAAATGCTGCCGGGCCACGTTCCTTTAACTGCCGCTTTTCAGAGTCATGACTTAGTGTGTTGAGACGTCAGCCTTACCCGATACCTAAAGCATCAGAGAACTGTGTGCCAGTGTCAATCATTAGAGCTGTTCTTGTTACAATGCTGAGATTATGTTATTGCTATGATGCCCATTTTTGGCCAATGAAAATGCTCGTAAATTGGTCCAGAGTTGTGTGATACAGCTTTAGTAGTCTTTGGAGCAGATTTTTCTGTTCTCTAATTTAGTATGATAAAATGCCTCAGATCTATCTTGTGTATTTTCCTGTTAGCCTCGGGCTGAGACTCTTTTCCAGGGGTGCTGTAGCAAAGCGGTGAACTCACAGTGCTTCGGTGAGCTGCTGTAACTTTCTGCATAAAGCACTGCGGCAGCTGATATCCACTGACAGGAACTGAAGAGCAGGTACAAAAAAGTCCAGGGGCTGTCGCAACCCCGTGCAGCACTGTTTGCAATGGTAGCATGCAACCCCAGGCTAGACTTCTGCAGTTGCAGGATGAAGAGCAAGTGCCTGCTGAAATCAGGAGCAGGAAGTGAGGGTGGTCTGCCCTACTGGATTCCTAATTTTTAGGCAACTGTGCAGTTCTCCATGGATATACATATCCTACCAGTAGTATTGTTGAAGAATGAAGTAAAAGCCTCTTAAATTCATGTGCATTAGCTTCTCAAGTGGCAACTAAGTTATTGGGAAGTACTAGTTAGCCGTTGGGCCTAACTTCTCAGTAAAGTCTGGGGTATTTAATTTTCTTTTTGTCTTGGAGTATCATGAGGACATTATGAGGTGGGAAATTTGACAGCTTCTGGATCAGGTTCATTTCTTCACATCTGGGTATAGCTGAGTCAGGACTCACATAGGAGGTCACCACAGCCATTTTCTTCTAATTCCCTTCTGCTTGCCTCATTAGTGCCACCCCGAGTCCATGTTTGCTTGGTGGAAACTCTTTAAATTCACTTGTCCAAAATTTAGGGGTTTGTTTGGTTACAACAAGATATCCCAGTCAGGTCACCTTTACCTATGCTAGCAAACTCTCTCTGGTGTCCTCATGTGTGCTGCTGTAGCCACTGGCAGAGGCTGATTTCCTTATTAAAAAGCTGCATCAGCGAATCTAATTTTAGATGAGCTTGGCTGTGCTGCCAGGCACAGGTTCACTACGATGCATTACAATATGCTGAAGGCGAGCGGGCAAGCATGGGACCCACTGCCAGCTTCGTGCTCTGCCCGCCCGCCTTCTCTCAAGACACATTAGGAATGTAATGTGCACAAGGCCGCTCACACACAGACTGAGGCAGTGTGCCAGGGTCAATTGGCACATGAAATAATAATAAAGCTCAACCACTTGGTTATTTATCTTTTAATAGAATAGGAATGGAAATAACAGTTCCGTTCTTCTTCTTCTTTTTTTTTTTTTTTTTAATAACTCCCAGACTGTGTTCTTCTCTTTGGAGACCACTATTCCCAGCACATCAGTTACTGAGCAATTGTGTTTTCCTTGCTACCTCTACTCCTTCGATGAAACCCGAGAAGCCTGTAACACTATGGTTGCCTTAGGAGAGACAGCCCAGGCCAGGTTCGCACCATCTCCAATGCAAAGCTAAGCATGAGAAAGCCTATCCCACCCTTTGTTCAGAAATCAGGGGTTCGGGGCTGGAGAAACAGCTCAGTTGTTAAGAGCACTTGCTGCTTTTCCGAGGACCTGGGTTTGACACCTAGCACGGCATCTCTAACTGTTTATAGTCCCAGTTTGAGGGGGTCCAATGCTCTTTTCTGTCCCCCTCAGGCACTAGGCACGGAAGTTGTGCTTAGACATACATAGAGGGAAAAAACCCATACATATAAAATGAGATAAAAACACAAAATTTACAAAAAAGAAATTAGTGAGAAAGTCTGCGTTTTTCAATTTTCAAAAAATTATAAATTCTGGGGGAACAGAATGCATCTGGGAACTAATGGGGGGTTTTTATTTATCTGGGTTTGTTCCATATCCCAAGCACCCCACTGCTTCACTCAGTCAATGTCCTTCAAGGCGTTCATTGGCTACAAACATGACCAGATACAGAAGAGTCAGGAGGGAAGAACAAGTCCCTTAGGTCAGTAAATACATCTACAAATCCGAGTGGAACCACATTGCAATAGTCTGGCTTTTATAGCTTTACCTAGTCTCTTGAGAGAGAAAATGCTCCCGACCTCTCAAGAATCCCATTATCTCCACCGACTACCAAGCATCAGAGGAATGCTTACATGTGAAGCAGGAGTGTGGGAGAACACCGCCACTCTACCTCCCCTATGTGGAGAAGAGACAGAAAAATACGAGGAAATTTTTTCAAGAAGTACGTCTTAGTGTTTCTTTCTTCAGATGGACTTGGCTCCACATTAAACTCAGAGGATCCTGTAGGAAAGACCCAGGAGTCCCTTTCAAAGGTGTGGTTCAGGGGCCTGTCAGCTTCTGGGTGATAAAGTGGCTTGCTTAGTGAACCAGCAATGTGTAGGTAAATATTCTTGCAGGCAGCTTCGTGTGCCCATTGGCAGGTGTTTCTTATCTTTGAGGAGAGTCAGGGTTGATAGCTGAGGGTGAGAGGATTGGAAAAGGCATCATGATGGGGACGGCGAGCACCCAGAGTGCGTGGAGCAACCAACTGAAAATTGTGGTGGTGATACAGACTTCACTGTTAGTCAGTTCTGCCGCCATGTTGCTATCGTCTTTGATGACAATGGACCAGGTATGTACCTTGGCCCCTGTTGCCTTTGCCTCTACATATGTCCAATGAGAACAGTGACGTAGGTCCCAGGGGAAAGCAAGGAAAGCCTGCAACCTTCAAATGACTAAACTTAGACCATGAAAAGAAAAATTGACCTTATTCAATTTGCATTTTTAGTTCCTGCAAAGAGCAGGTACTTTTGTAGCATGGTAAAGATGCAGTCACGAAAACGAGATAGAAAAACAAAATGCTTCAAGAAGAGTTACTTTCTTGAAGGGGAAAGCATGCAATAAAAATGAGTAAGCAAAACATACAGGCTGCTTGGTGATGTCCAGTGCAGAAGATTGAATCAGGGAAGCGGTAAAAACAGTGCTGTAGAGGGTGTGATGGGGAGGAGAGGCTGAAATTTTGCATGGGATTGCCATGGAAAGCTTCATTAAGAGCAAGGCAGTTTTTGGGTTGAGTTTGCACAGCTACTTTGCTGGTATTGAAAAGGCACCCAACAACTTACTTACGAGGAGTAATGAGAGAGTTTGAGTTACCAATGCAAAGTAGAGTAAGCAATCTAAGGGTATAACATTGGAGTAAAGTAAATCATAGCTAAATTTCTACTGACATCATAGTTAATGTGTATGAATACCCGCTGATGGAGGAAGTTCAAGGTGTGCCAAGGGAGGCACGGCACTTCACAGTCACGCCCAGTATCAATCCACCAGGGGAGGTCAAGTGTGGCCTTCCTAATTTCTAGTGAGGAATTTCATTTTCAAAATGATACTTATTACCAAAGACACCAATTTCCAGTGGCTTAAGGAAAAAATATACTCAGCTCAGCTGATACAGGTCCCATTTGATGGCAGAGCAGACTTTCAACCTGTGTCTTCAATAAAACAGATTTCAGGATTTTAGCATCATGGAGAGTTTCTGTTCTATTCCCAATCACATCTCTACATGCTGACTTCATTCAGAAGCTTAAAAAGAGCAGAAAACACCCTGTTCACGTGACATATTTTAAATAACAAAAACCATCTATTCTGAGAGAAAGGAGAAGCTGGAATCTCCCTCAGTTTAAATGAAAAAAAAAGTTGGCTTGTAGCCACTGTTAGAGACTAGCAGTCCCCACCTCCTGGGAGGGCGGGACATGATTAAGACCTCCTTGCGGTCTAATGGTTCAAAGAAGACAGGATGAGGGCTTTAGGGATGGCTTGGGCCTCAGTCAGACGGATTCCTGACCTCCACAAGCTTGGTCTCTGCCACCAAGACCCTAGCTGTGCCCCTCACCTGCATTAAACCATTAACACTTCCTTTTAGTTTGTATTTACCCAATGGGAACCAGGAAAAGATGCCATCTGAATGTGACTAGAAAACAATCAAGGAATAATGCTTAAACAGTCCCAAATTTCATTAAAACATGTATCAGAATTTGAATATACTAGTTATTTAAATGTTTTTTTTAAATACCTATTTTTATTTTTAAATCTGTATTTGTCTCTGTGTGGGTGTGTGCACATGAGAGTGCAGGTGCCCATGGAGTCCAGAAGAGGTTGTTGGAGCCCCTGGAGCTGGAGTTACAGATAGTTGTGAGCTGTCTAGTATGGGTGCTGGGAACTGAACCTCAGCTTCTCTGGGAAAGCAGGGAACGGTGCTCACCTGATGAGCCATCTCTCCAGTCCCACACACTATTATTTTAAGAGGTAACTATTTATTAGCAACTTTGTGGAAGGGAGAACTAAATAATAATTATTAGATTCCATTTAAAATATTTTTATCCAGAACTGTAAATAGATACATGGAGCATTGAGATAAATAATGTATGTTGGTTATGTAGAGTTGGGCAGTGAGTATCAAGTTGGCCTTCAGGGTTTAAGATGATTATATGATAATGTGGGTTTAAACTTGAGCAAGATATTAGTAGTAGTGATATTACAGGGATTCATAGACTTTCCAGAATTCTGACTTTCTAGTTTGGTTTATCTTATTTTTCTGGAGTTTTTAATCTTTCTCAATGTGAAAGTGCCACATGCCAAGCACACGTAATTTAAATTAATGTAGATTTGCATTAACCTGAAACTGTGTAAACTTTGTTTTTCAGACATGTTTTAGGAATTGCAGAATCAAGGTGGCAATTAGAAAACAATATGGACATGAATTTGCCCCACTGTTCTGATGCCAACCCCCCAGTTCTAAGGACTTAAGTGAGGTGCTTTCTCACGGACAGTCAGTATTCCATGAATTTACCATGAAAGACTACTGGCTAAGCATACTCAACATAGATATTTTAACATAAGTAATAAAACCTCCTGTCAACACATGCAGGCCATCTTATGGTTAAATTCAATTTGTAGATAAGAATCACGAAGAGAAATGACACAATTCTAATCTGCTGTCAAGAGTTTGATTGCCAGACTCCTGTGTGGTTTTTGTTTGGTTTTGCTCTGTAATATACTCCATGTCTTCCTGTATTGGATTATTTTAACAATACAGACTAATTTTCTAAAGTTAAAATTTTAGATTTCTTTTGGTGGAAAAATAAAGTTGTAAGAAAAAAATCAAGAAAGAGGAAAGTGAAGTTACAAAAAAATGAAATGATTTCAAGGTAGTAATGTAAACAGCATTGCATTCAGTTTTTAATCTTCTCCTATCTTCTGTTCATCTTCATCATCTGCTTCTCCTCTCATCCTCCTCCTCTTCCCCACTCCTTTTTCTCTGTAGTTCCATCAATCTATTTCTTCTATTAAGCATCTTATTGGAGACAATAACTATCAGGACTCAAAACGCAATATTTCAAAGCATGGCACTTGGCATATTGAACATTTTAAGTTTGAAAGAAACAGAAAAATCATAGAAGCAGGGAAGTTACTCTCTGACCCTCCTCTTTCTCCTTCTCCAGGAAAGGCCTCAATGTGATAGGGGTCCTGCCCTGTTCCAAGATTAAAGGAATAAATATAGAGAGAGGTAAAGAAGAATCTGAACAAATGAGCCTTGCTGTCTCCCAGTTTATCACCAGTAGGCCATAGCTCTCTCTTTGTCTAATCATATGGCTGCCTATTCTTTGTTAAATGTCAGCATATAAAAAACTGGTTTCACTGGGTCTTTGTGTCTTCATTTCTGAAGTCTCTCATCAACATAAAGGTCATATGAGATGAGTTTTTGTTTCATTTTCTCTTGTTAGTCTGTTTATTTGTTATACAGTGCCAGCCATGAGCCTTATGATGACTGAGGAAAAGGTATTACATTTTCTTTCTATGTTATTAATTGACAAATATTCCATCCAGGTCCTGAATTCTGTGCCCCTTACTACACAACCTATATTATGGCCAAGTAGCATTCTCTGAGGGATTTGAGATCATTGTTGCCCATAGACCAATGATGCTTATTTGAAATTTTTATACCTATTATGACACCATATGCTTTTTAAATTTTAATTTGGTTTTACTCTATAAGCTCAGTTTTGGACACATACTATGACCTTGAGTAAATTGATTAGCCTTCCTAGATGCCTTTTCATTCCAAGGTTCTTCATTAAATACTTCTCTTCTCTAAAACATAGTTGGTGGATACATTCAATTCAGAGAATTTATGAATGAGGCTGAAAGGTGCAATCCATTCATTTAATCATTAATTAAGTGACCATGTTCTTGCTTTACAGAAGAAGTAATCTATCTAAGTAAAACATTAGATTTGTAAAATGGGCTGTAATATAAAAGGATCTTTGAGAAGGAGAGGTTTCTCTTTCAGAAGAGACCAGACACCTTTGATTATAATGACTACAGTTCTTTTTCTATGAGCATCTGTCAAAGACAAGAGTGTTCGACTTAAGTTCTTTAAAAAGTGCAAACCTGGTGGAGATGGCTATGTGTCCTTTCTGTATCAAGCTGCAATGTTGCCTGTCATGGTGCGAAGCTGAAATGTTTTGAGTTCTTGGGCTCCAGCTTGCGGTACTCTTTTGAGGGCGGTAGAGAGTATAGGAGGTGGGGGCTGGGTGGCAGAAGAGGGCAAATGGATATTAGA